>PVJI01006467.1:0-85950 GCA_004026765.1 Micronycteris hirsuta | reverse complement strand
TCATAATAGCCAAAGTGAAAATGATCCAAATGTCTATCAACTTACAAAAAGATAAACAAACATGGCACATCCATACAACAAAATATTTGGCAATATAAAAGAATCAAGTTATAACCGGGGAAATTCTAATAAGATTGGTGGATTGCATCAATATCCTGGTTATCATATATTATATTATAGTTTTGTAAAATGTTAGTGGTGGGGGATTCTGGGCAAAGCCTGTAAGTGATCTCTATATTATGTCTCACAACTGCATGTGAATCTACAAATGTCTTAATAAGAATTGCCATTAAAAAAACTGTTCCAGAAGATGATATTGGGTGTGACCTCAAAGTGTCCTACTGAAGATCCTCCTAAAATTTTAGGCCATAGATTTCTAGTTATTTACATTAAAGTTTTTGAACTTGCCTTTAAAAAAGAAAAAAAAAAAAAAAGGAATGAAGTATTGATACATTCCATACAACATGAATGAACCTTGAACACATTATCTTAAGAAACCAGTCACAAAAAACCCTTAAGTTGTATGATTCCATTTATATGAAGCACATGGAGTAAGAAAATCTACAAAGACAAAATGGACATTAGCAGGGTGTCTAGAGCTGGAAGGAGGGTGGGGGGAAATGTGGGGAAAACTGCTAAGGAGCACGTGTTTTATTTTGAGGTTAATGGAAATGTGCTAAACTTAAGATTGTGGTGGAGAGTTTCACAATTGTGTGAATATACTAAAACCCATTTAATTTTATACTTTAAATAGGTCAACTTAATGGTATGTGCATTATATACAATACAGATGTTAAAAATTTTTCTTGTGAAGAGTATTGTTCAAGAGCTTATGGGATAGCATGACAGAGGTAAGGTGAAGCTTTGGAAAACTCTAGGTATCGATTAACCGTACTTTTTCTGTCCCTCATTAGTACAATTAAACAGTGAACCATATATACTTTATCCAGACCTTTGAATTTCTGTATTTCTTTTCCTGACCTTAAGAGCAGGATCAAGATTACAAAGTGTGGGATTTCTGAATCATTTTGAGCTACCTTACCTGTGAGTAGCTCTATCCAGGTCTGGACAGTTTCCGTGGGCTCAGTGGCTTTGATGTGTTTGAGAGTTTCATCCAGTAAAACATCACCTGTTGGGCTGTCTGACTTCAGCAGTACCTTTCAGAAAAGAAGAAACAAGGGACCCTGGTTCATTCACTTCGTTTAAATTAACATCTTTCAATATACCACATATACATTACTGGTTAAGAGTTGTAGAAAACGCAAAGCCGCATACTATACTATCCCTGTTCTCAAGAAGTTGAAACATCTGGTACGAGTGATAGCAGGGAGACAAAATAGCATTCGAAGTGGGCCCTAGTGACGAACTGGATGTAAATGATAATGGAGAAAAGATTTAATAATAACTCTTAGAGTCTGGAAAAACCTACTTGTAAAACCACTAATAAAGATAAGAAAATCAGGAAAAGAAGCCCAGTTTGGGGGAAAAGTTTGGTTTTAAGTAATATGGGATAGCCAAGTCGAAATGCCTAGCCAATCATGGTTAAATATGTTCCTGGGGCTGGAAAAAGAAGACAGGCCTAAGATTTAGTAGTTAGTATTATAGAGTTAATAGATGAAGCTGTGAAGGATAGAAGTTATGCAAAGGGATATGAACTGAGACACAGATGTTAGGAATGAAGTAGTAAAGGAAATAGGTTATATCCATGTAAGCAAGAGAATGAAATATAACAGGCCAAGAATGAAGAAAGTTTCAAGTAGGAGAAGGTGGTCAAAAGTGTCAAATGCCACATATAGGTTAAGAGAGAAAAATAAATACTGAAAAGAAGCTGGTGAGCCCTAAGAATGTGGCTTTAGTGCTAAGTATGCCAAGTACGACAGTGGAGTTGTGCGTAGAAAAAAAAGAGTAAGGAGGAGGAGACAGGAGTATGGCTCACACACTGCAGAGGACTTGCAGTAATGCAAGGGGAGAAGCTGAATGGTTTATCTGCAGATGACCAGATTCAGCAAAGACTGCACCTGACCCACATGTGAGCATCCTCCCGTATACTCTATTTCATGTGATAGCTATAGCTACAGAGGGAGAAATTATCAACAGCATCGTAAGATTTTCCTGCATAAAAAAGAAAGACAAAAACATGAAATTCTTGTAACTCTTTAGACTATGGACCCTTGGAGTTCTCCCTCTGATATAGAATTCAATCTATTAGACAATGGGACATCTGAGTCAGTGATATTTATCTTGTACCACTGTTCAAATCTTTCTATTTACGTCTCCAAAATGGACCACTGGCATCCGCCCTTTATAAGCTCAGAGAATGTTCACAGAGGCTGCTGCACCTTTCTGTCCAGTAGTCGCTTCTTACGCATGGTGGGAGGTTCCAGATAGATTCGACCCCGCATGGCCAGCTCTATCAGGATGCCCCCTCGAAGGCCAGATGATATGCAGTCATTCCAGAAAGATGTGTAACCCTATAAAAGGGGAAGAGAGAAGAGAAAGAATGCTCTGAAAGGGATATGGACTTGCAGCAAGCACCCTGTGAATGGTACACTTTGTTGTGATTTGTTTCACATCATATTCCATGAATGCAAAGCACAGAATAAAAGAATCTCTCTTTAGTTCCCTTAATCCACCACCCCACCAGTATGATTTTCTGTCTGACTTTAAGTTCTTTGTTTATTTGGCTATTTGTTAATAACTGGCATGTCAAGTTTTTTAAACTTTATTTTTATTGTTGACACTTTTACAGATGTCCCCATTTCCCCCGCTTTGTCCACACCCACCTTGCCCCACCCCCTTCCCTCTGGCCACCAACACACCGTTGTCTGTGTCTATGGGTTATGCATATATGTTCTTTGGCTAATCTTTTCTTCGTCTTTCATCCAGTCCTGGCATGTCAAATTTTAATTTTTGAGAAGAATTTTGGTTTCTTTAAAATCTATTTCCACAGTTCTCTAAATTTCAGAGCAGGACACAAATGAGTCAAGTAGAAAAGTGTACAAACCATTTGAGGATTTTACTCCTCCAAGATATGTATTAATAATACAAGCTATTTTGATGGGTGGTATAGTTGAAACCCAGCTCTGCCACTGACAAGTTAAGTGCCTTGGGTATGTGACTTAACCCTTCTCAAGTGCAAAGTCCTCACCTGTAAAATGAGGACACTAATATCTACCTTTGTAAGTTTGCTGTGAGGAACAAATGAGATGTTACATACAAGAAAGCTCTATTACAGGGCCTGGTATACAGTAGGCACTTAAATGTTAGTCCCCCTTCCCTAGGTGCTATAGAAGGTACAAAGACATGTAAGAAATAGCCACTGTCTTGAAGAGTTGAAAATCTAGCTGGAAAGACCATGCAAAATTCAGGGAAGTTCTGAGATAATATAAAATTTAATAAAAGCTCAGTAGTAAAAGCAGTAGAAGAGACAGGCATAAATGAATCTTCTAAGTTTGGTTTAGAGTGTGATGTTCAACCTTTTGGCGTCTCTGGGCCACACCGGAAGAAGAGTTGTCTTGATCCATGCATTAACTACACAAACACTAACGAAAACTGATGTGCAAAGGTTTTAAGTAAATTTATGATTTTGTGTTGGGCCACATTCATAGCCATCCTGGGCTGCATGTTGGACACCCCTAGATGATAGTTTTCCAAATTATAAGTCACTTTTGGGCTAGACTAGCCAGGAATTCTTATGGGATCTGAGCTGGGGTTTGAAAAATAGGTTGAATTTGGCAGAGAGGGAGGGTTTTCCCCCCAAACCCTCCAAATTTCACCTTTTCTTCAGAGGGCATTTTGAATTAAACTGTCAAGAAAGGAGACCTCAAATGTGTTTGGAGATCTAATTCAAGGATTTAAAGAGAAATCATGAGAAAGATTGTTTGGGGCCAGTTGGTTGGAAAGCGTTGATGCTTTGAACTTTTTACTGAAAGGCAGTATTGAATCTTGAGGGCTCTGAGCAAGGAGTTATGATTAACACAATGAACACTCATCAGAGCTGTTCAACATGCTTTAGCTATCTTTGGGTGTGGATTCCCTCTCACCGAAGAGAAGCTGGGTACGATGTTGGCAGGGATGGGCTAGCATGGCTTTCAAGCAAGCCTAAAACTAAATCACTAGTAATAGCAGTAAAGAATTTTTTTTTTAAAGATTTTATTTATTTCTTTTAGAGAGAGGGTAAGGGAGGGAAAAAGAGAGGGAGAAAGAGCAATGTATGGTTGTCTCTCACATGGCTCTCACGGGGACCTGGCCCACAACCCAGGCATGTGCTCTGACTGGGAATCGAACTCGGACCCTCTGGTTCCCAGCCCGTGCTCAATCCACTGAATTACACCAGCCAGGGCGCAGTAAAGAATTTTTTATTAAACATTTTTAAATTCTATTTTTCCTCTTTATTGCTTTGGAAATTGTACACTCACTTTTCTTCAGGAAAATTATTCTGGACATTTTAACATGAATGACAATTAATTTAAAATTAATATGAGATCACCCTGGCTGGTGTAGCTCAGTGGATTGAGCGCGGGCTGGGCACCAAGGAGTCCTGGTTCGATTCCCAGTCAGGCCACATGCCTGGGTTGTGGGCCAGGTCCCCAGTGAGGGCCATGTGAGAGGCAACCATACATTGCTGTTTTTCTCCCTCTCTTTCTCCCTCCCTTCCCCTGTCTCTAAAAAAAATAAATAAAATCTAAAAAAATAAAATTAAAATAAAATTAATATAAGATCTATTTTTTAAGTGAATCAGTATTATCTTTTTTTAACCTCACAAATTAGACATGGTTAGCAGCATCATTACTTTATACAGGTAGCACTTGTTTAGATTTACTTAGATGCTTACCAATTTCCTTGCTTACCATTGCTTCTTGCATCTCAGAGTTCCCTTCTGGTGCCATTTTCCTTCTTCCTAAAGCAGAATTTCCTTAAGTGAAAGTCTGTTGGAGGTAAACTCCATTTTGCTTATCTGAAATGTCTTTATTTTACCATTGTTCCTGAAAGATAGTTTCTCTGGACATAAAGTTCTAGCTTGATAGTTTTCTCTATCACATTAAAGATATTATATCCTACTCTTCTAGCTTCTATTGTGCAAATGAGAAGTCTATCATTCTTCTTGTTTGTGTTTTTTGTGGGTGATTTGCCTTTTCTCTTTGGTCCTTTAAGATCTTCTCTCTTGGTATTTGCAGTTTGACTATAACATGACTGTGTGTGAACTTACTTATCCTACTTGGGACAGGCTTCCTATATTTACAGGTTCACTTCTTAGTTCTTAAAAATTCTCAGTTCTTACCTCTAAAATTTTTTGCTTTCCTCTATTTCGTTATTCTTTCCTTCTGGGACTTCAGTCTGTCTTATTCTAGTCCCCACCCCCACCCTTTTCTTTTATATTTTCCATTTCCTCTGTCTCTAGATTGCTTTCTGAAGAGCCATTTCATATCTGGCTTCCAATTTACTCTTGCCAGCTAAATCTAATATGTTAAACTAACCCTGAGATTTTGACTTCAACTATTTTTTGTTTCTAAAAGTCTATGTAGTTATTTTCCACATTTGGTCACTTGTGATCATTTCTCTTTGTTGTAAATTTGACTTTTCTTTCTTTAAAAAATGTCACAGATATTTTATACTGTCTGATCTGAGCTCCTTGAATGCCATTATTTGTTATTTCTCCTGATTCTTTCTCATGAGTGCTTGACTCTTTGTATGCCTGATATTTGATTAAGAGGTCCATATCTAGTTTTTTGTGAATCTGTGAGACTGTGGAGACCTAAATTAAGGATGTCTTTCTCCAGAGAGGAAGATCTGCATTTGCTTCCGCTGAGAGTTGGGCACGGGAGGTCTGGGGGGGAGGCCACACAACTGGGACCACATTTACACCTAGCTTCCTGCTTTTATCTCAACCCCAAGGTTTATTCCTAACCTCCAAATTCCTAAATCTCTGGATTGATTTGTCAATTTGCTCCCAGGGCAAATTAGTTTGTTTATTGCTCACCTCTAATATTTTAATTTTGGTGTTTTTTGGGGGGCCCAGAAGACTTCCTTTACTTTCTAAGAGCCCAATGATGCATTAAAAATTAAGTTTACTCAAGATTTAATATGTGACCAATAAGTAAGCCAGAGGTAGGGGTTTTCCATTCCCCCCCATAGACAGGATGATCTTTAAGCTCAAATCTAATTATATAACTCCCTTCCCCTCTGCTTAAAAATCTTTCAAATGCTCCTCTCACAGTCAAGGTCGAATTCCTTAGTATAGCACTCAAACCAGGAGGCTGCTTAATATTCTCCTTTTGGTCTCTTTCCCCTCGAAGGCTATGCTCTAGCTTTCTAAAACTTAAGTACTCCGAACACATCATGTTTTGCCTACTGGCCTTTGCATAGCATGTTCTTTCCCTCTAGAAGAACCAGTGCTCTACTTTCTCCAACTCCTCCTTCTTCTTATGGATAGAGTACAGAGCTCACATCCTCCATGTAACCTTCTCTAACATTTTCTTCCCTCCACTCCACTCTCTGGGTTAGGCATCTCACCTGGGTGTGCCTCTGTATATATACTTCTCCCTTATAATTTATCATATAACACATGCAATATCCTGCAATGTGGTAACACTGCAATCAACTGTTTGCCCTCAGCAGACTATCCATTCTTTAAGAAGAGAGTAGCTGACTGATACATAGTATTTTTCATTAAATGTTTCCTGAAAGCATAAATTTGATTGAAATATATTAACTTGATAAAAGCTCAGCCTGAACCATGAACATCCCTACACATATCCAAATTTCCCGAGGGCCTGATTTTGTAGTGAAAGCTGGGATTACTTTTCTCCGCTGCCTGCCTTATGGCTACTTTAAGTGTTATATTTGTAACTCCTCTTTAAGGACAAAGTAAGCTTTTTTTTTTTTATTAGATTAATACTTGGTTTTATACAACTTAGCTGCCTAACTGGGGTTAACCTATAACTTATATCACAATATATACTTTACTTAGGCATACCTTTTATATAATCTTATTGACGATAACTTCCAACAGGTGTGCAAACATTTCAGCCAGTATTAAAGCAATTAGAGGGAAGTTTTCCCATTTCTTCCTATCTATATAGTTCCTGTTTCAGTGACAATGATGTCAGATTGTCAACAGAACTATGAGAAGCATGTAAATAAAGAAACAATGAAGACTAGGATGTCGAAACTGTATGTTTTTGAATATTACTCTTTCCCATCATAGTAGCTCATGATATACAAAACTCTTCAAAGGAGTTTTTAAGCTTTATTTTTATTGTTATATACCATAATGGAAAAAGTCTAAAAGTACACATGTAGAGTTTTAAAAAATAATTATAATTCTAAGGTACATCTCTCTAAATATATCTAGCTGCCTTGGTGAATTCTCAAACAATTTATAATAAAGATTCTGTATTAAAGGACCAATGCTTTAGTATGCAGGATGATCTAGCATATACATCCCAAAGTTCACCATTCAGTCATTAAATTTAATTACCTCATATACATGACGGGAAAGAGAAGGAGAAAAATTTTAGGATCTACTAAAACAAAAGGAATCACACATTGTCTCATGAATAACAGAGAATCTTAGAGGATTGGCAGAATAAGATCTTTGGATAGTGGATTTTGTTTTGTCTTGATTATAAAAGTAATATACGATTGTGAAAAAAAGGAAAAAAGGATCATATTATATAAAGGTATAAATTAGAAAGTGAATGTCTCCTATAATTTTATCCCTTCCAAATAAGAGTTTAGTGGGTATTTCCTATAGTTCATATTCATATTCCATTAGACATTTCTTAATATTATTTATAAAAATGAAATCATACCAAGTGGCAACTTTTCACTTACCCATTATTTTGGATATCTTTCCACATCTGTAAATACTGATCTATTTCATTCATTGTGATGGCTGCATAGTATTGCATTTTTATTATTTATTTATTGGTAGTTTATTCATGTTTTAAAATTACATTTTATTGATTATGCTATTACACTGTCCCAATTTTTCCCCCTTTGCCCACCTACACCCAGCACCCCCACTCCCTCAGGCAGTCCCCATACCTTTGTTCATGTCCATGGGTCATGCATATACGTACTTTGGTTCCTCTATTTCCAATACTGTACTTTACACCCCCATGACTATTCTGTAACTACCTATTTGTACTTTTTAATCCCCACATGTCTTCATCCATTCCCTTACACCTCCTCCCACCTGGCAACCATCAAAATGCTCTCTGTATCCATGATTCTGTCTCTGTTCTTATTGTTTGCTTCGTTTTTTTAGATTCAAGTAGATAGATATGTATGTATTGCCATTTTATTGTTCATAGTTTTGATCTTCTTTTTCTTAAATAAGCCCCTTCAACATTTTACATAATAATGGTTTGGTGATGATGAACTCCTTTAGTTTTTTTCTTGTCCGGGAGGCTCTTCTTTATCTGCCCTTCGATTCTGTATTTTGCTGTGTATAATGCACACTTTTTTGCCCAAATTTTTGAGGGAAAAATAAGGATGCACATTATACATGGGTATAATGATTACATACCATGGGTATAATAATGGGCATAAAAATCCCATGTGTCATGAGCACAAAAACTTGGGTGCATATTATATATGGTAAATGATTACTTTGCTGGGTCCAGCAATCTTGGCTGTACATCATTGCTTTTCATCACTTTGAATATTTCTTGCCAATCCCTTCTAGCCTGCAAACTTCTTTTGAGAAATCAGCAGACAGTCTTATGGGAACTCCCCTGCAGGAAACTAACTGCTTTTCTTTTGCTGCTTTTAAGATTCTCTCTTTATCTTTAAGCTTTGGCATTTTAATTCTGAAGTGTCTTGGAGTGGGCCTCTTTGCATCCATCTTGTTTGGGACTCTGTACTTCCTAGACTTGCATGTCTATTTCCTTCACCAAATTAGAATGTTTTCTTTCATTATTTTTTTCAAATAGAATTCCAATGTCTTGCTCTTTCTCTCCTCCTTCTGGCACCCCTATGATGTGAATGTTGGAATGCTTGAGTTGTCCCAGAGGCTACTTACACTATCCTTGTTTTGGGAGGTTCTTTTTACTTGTTATTCTGATTGGTTGTTTTTTGCCTCCTTATGTCCCAAATCATTGATTTGATTCTTGGCTTCATCTACTCTACTGTTGTTTCCCTGTAAATTGTTCTTTATTTTAATTAGTGTATCCTTCATTTCTAACTGGACCTTTTTTATGCTGTTGAGGTCCTCACTAAGTTCCTTGCGCATCCTTATAACCAGTGTTTTTAACTCTGCATCTGATAAATTGCTTATCTCCATTTCATTGAGTTCTTTTCTGGAGTTTTGATCTGTTCTTTGATTTGGGATGTGTTTCTTTGTCTTCTCATTTTGACAGCCTCTGTGTGTTTGTTTCTATGTATTAGTTAGAGCTGCTTTGACTCAGTGTCTTGGTAGTATAGCTTAATGTTGTAGGTGTCGTGTAGGGTCCAGTGGCACAGTGTCCCCTATCACCCAACTTGGGTACTTGAGGTGTGCCATCCATGTGGGCTGAGTATGCCCTCCCCTTGTAGTTGAGCCTTGGTTGCTGTTGACAGATCAATGGGTGGGATTTACCCAGGCCAGTCAGCTGCAAGGACTGGCTGTGACCATTGACCACCAACCTCTGTCCTCTGTGGAGGATCAGCTGTACAGGGACAGGGTGGTGGCACTCCAACATGGCCTGTAGCTGTCCACGGGGTGAGCTGGCTCTGGAGTTTCCTGGGTGGTTCAGGCCAAGGTCAGCCCCCACCTGTATTTTGCCTGGGGCCACCCTGCATGAGCTACAAAGCAATCTGCATATGGCTGCTACCTGTGCTGGGCTTGGAGGTTCCCAGGTGAAGTCAAGCTGTGAACCTAGGCTGGCTGGACCTGGGGCCACTTAGCAAGAGGTATGAAGGCTGGGTTCTAGGGGTTCACTGAGGCTGACTCTTGCTTGAAAGAATTTAGGAAGTTGTGAAGCATGAGCTTAGACCAGCCATTCATATGGAAAAGCCACTGTTAACAGTGTGAGTGAGCCATAGTTGGGTGGGGTGGAGCCTCAGGGGATCTCCAGGGCAGATCAAACTGTGTCAGCCAGGTTGATGGAGTCATAGATATGGCACCCACCTGCCAGCTCTGTGGCTCTGTAGGGGAAGGGCTCAGAAATGTAAAGTGGCCTTTGTCTGCCTTTCTGTCTTTGAGAAAGCTGCCCCCCAGCTCTCACCTTGCTGCAGAAACTTCGGTTCCTCCCTGTGTGCCACTGGTACCTTTCTTGCTGCTACCCTGGTGCTGCAGCTCCATGGGAGTGAGTCTGAGTAAGTATGTGTGTGGGTTCTTTAAGGAGAACTGCTTGGGACTCTAGAAGTTTCTTCCACTGAGTCAATCCCCACTGATTTTTGCAGCCAGAAGTTGTGGGGACTTATCTTCCTGGAACTCTGGGCTAGGGTCCTGGTATGAGGCTGGGGTCCTTGCTCCTGAGATACCCCTCCTGAATTTTTACCCAGCATCCGCGGGTGTGGAACCGGCTTGCTGCACATCTCTGCATCTGCGCCCCTCCTACCAGTCTGGATGGATGTGGTTTCTTTAATTCTGTAGTTTTCAGACTCCCATTCAACTCAATATTTGACAGTTCTGAGTGATGGTTGTTCTATAGTTTATTTTATTACTGATTTTTTTTTTTGGAGAGACTTCATTTTGTTGTTCCACTTATTTATGCCTTTGTTGTTTGTTTCTTGTATGTGCCCTGTCTGGGGCAGTCCACAACCTTGGCATATGGGGACGATGCTGTAACAGCATGAGCTACCGCCAGGCCTTGTTCTATAAATTTATTGTATATTATTTTATTATTTATTTTTAGAGAGAGGGGAAGGGAGGCAGAAAGAGAAGGAGAGAAACATCAATGTGCAAAAGAAACACTGATCAAGGTTACCTCTTGTATGCCCTCATCCGAGGACCTGGCCTGTAACCCTGGCATGTGCCCTGACTGGGAATTGAACTGGTGACCCTCTGGTTCATAAGCCAGCACTCAACTCACTGAGCATACCAGCTAGGGCTATGCCTCCATCTTGACCAGAAGTCAGTATGGAATTTTTATTTATTTGTTTTCAGAGAGGAGAAGGGAGGGAGAGAAATATCGATGTGTGAGAGAAACATCAATGGGCTGCCACCTGTTCATCCCCAAATGGGAACCTGGCCCACAACCCAGGCATGTGCCCTGACAGGGTATCGAACTGGCAAACCTTTCGGTTTGCAGAATGAAGTCCAACCCACTGAGCTACACCAGTCAGGGCTAGAAGAAATTTTTGAGTCAAAGATTATACGTATTTAAATCTTTGATACTGTTATTTTGCTCTTGTAAAAGACTGGGCAATGAGATTTCAATAAATTCTGATGGTCAATGCTTTACGATGAATTTCTGCCTAGTGAAGTATCCCTTATTCAAACTTCCTTGAAGACAAACCTTAAAACAACTCTGAAAGTTAAAAAATTTAAAGTTGTCTGCCTGGGATAAAAAGAGGAAAAAGCTAAGAAACTTAAAGCATCATTAAAAACTATGCTTATAAGGAGTTTTTAAAATAATGTTAGAAAAGTCTTCTGATAAAGTTAAATGAAAAACAGCCATATACATAATTGTGTATCCAAGGTTATCACAATTATGTAAAAAACTTTAAAAATGGCTTTCTAATTTTTCCAAAATATTTACACTAAGTAAATACAACTTGATCAGGAAAAAAATATCAGAAAAAAAATAATCCTCCCCTCTTCCCAAATCTAAATTCGACATTAAAACTGCTTCACTTTTCATGAGAGAAGGATTCTTACTGTGTTATCTAGAAGCCTTTTCTATATGGCCAATTCCAAAGCCCAATATCTGAAAATCATTGTAATCTCCTGGGGTTATAAAAAATTATACAAGAAAAAGAATCATATAAGCAAAACAAATTTTATTTTACTTTTGTCCTCTGAAAAATTACTTTAATAAGAGTTACTATACTGTTTTCCTTTAAAGTGCTCTATTGAAAGTGTTCCAGGATTTGCTCTAAATTTCTCTTTTGTAAATTAATATAATTCATTATTAGAATTAATATTTCCATTTCACATAGCCAGGAGACATTTTATAAGAGACTAAGCATTATAAGCTCACTCTGTTATTCATAATGGGGAATTAGAGCAGCGACCTGAATGTTATTCTGGTTTAACAGATGATTTCAGCATGGCTGGGAAGGGTGTATTATAAACCTAGACAAACGGACAAAATTTCTCAATAAACTACATGAAGATTATATTCTCTCAGGCTTATTCAGGAAATTGAGTAGAAAGATGCAAAACTAGTCATAATGATTAGTTTATTAGTTTTCTCGGGGCCTCCAGTTGTATTTTTCCTCTTAAAATAAGCCATTATCAAAAGTTCAGAAGGTAAAGACAACAGGGTAATTAACACCTTATCTGTGAAAAAGAAATCCAAAATAAAGGAAAGAGACTGGTAATCTTTGAATATTCCTACATAAACTTTAAATCTCATTCTGGCCAGTAAAAATATCCTTCATTTTTTTAGTCTAAAAAATTTAAGAGTGATTGTAGCACAAAACACAGTAACTTATATGCCTTTCTTTTTCCACAATCTGTTACTTATGAGAAAATGGAACTTTCATTGCTACACATTAACCAAAGAGAAGAGAAGAGAAGAGAAGAGATAGTTGAGAAGAGGCCGGGGAGGGTTAAATCCTGGAAGTCTAGGGCTCTAAATCTATTTCCCTACAACTCCTCAAATGACTTAAAATAGAGTTAGAAACACTTAAAGACAATTACGATATGCTTAAACTTCAGAAAAGCAAAAGTAGGTAAACACAGACAGATTTTTTGTTTTCAAATAGCTTTGTCTCCCTGATTAAATAGTATATTTTAGAAAATTTGGAAAGAAAAAAATCAGAAAATAAAAAATAAAAATTACTCATAAATTCTATCATTCTATTATCATTTGGTGTCTGTAAAACCAGATTTTTCTTTATGCATACAATACACCTAGCTTCTCATCTACCCACCAATTTCTCCATCTCTTTCCCAGCCTCAGTTTTGGGGCTTTCTTTCATAGAACAGCAGTGTGTGAGAATTATGGAATACTATGTATATATACATTATAAACTTTTATAAAATATTGGAGAGCTGAGGTAAAAGAAATTGAGAATGGTAATTTCATCATTTATAACAGGAAGTCAATTGGATTATCATGTAAAATGGAATATTGTAGTCAAGAAAACATGATCCCAACACCTCTTTAAAAAATTTTTTTTGGCTTAACATTTCCAAACATACACACAGTAGAAAGATTGTGAACCTTTAGGTACCCATAATCTATCTTCAACAGCTATAAACATAGTCATCTTTCAAGTATACTTCTCACTCGTCCTCAGAT
This sequence comes from Micronycteris hirsuta, assembly GCA_004026765.1. Classification (NCBI taxonomy): domain Eukaryota; kingdom Metazoa; phylum Chordata; class Mammalia; order Chiroptera; family Phyllostomidae; genus Micronycteris; species Micronycteris hirsuta. The sequence goes on along the minus strand of PVJI01006467.1, from coordinate 72,550 downwards.
TATTTTAGTGCAAATTCCAGCCATTGTAATACATCATCCACAAAATACTACCACACTCGTCCCAAGAGATGTGTGTGTTTGTAAAATGGTGCAATACTAAAATCATACCACCTCAAATAAGAATTCCTTAATATTATTACATATTCAGTAAGCCTTCAAATTCTTTCAATTGTTTAATACACTTTTTTACAATTGGTTTGTTTGAATCAGGAGCCAAACAAAGTCCACACACAGCTTTAAAGCTCTTTTTTAAATCTTAGTGGGGCTGTTTAGTAAATAATAGTATATAATGAAGAAAAGCAACATTCAGTGTGACTTCAAATTCCATTTGATGTCAATTTCAAGTAACATTACATTTATCACATTAAAAATGGAATAAATCATAATACACATGACACTTTTAAAGTCAAAATTAATGAACATAATTTTACTTCAATTTAACATAAGAAAAAGAAAATAAAGTAGAAATGAAGGAATTATTGAACTTCAAACATTTCTTTAAGAGTTATTTCCTAAGCCCTGCCTGGTGTAGCTCAATGGATTGAGTGCTGGCCTGTGAACCCACAAGTTCGTCAGTTTGATTCCTGGTCAGGGCACATGCTTGGGTTGGGGGTGTGCCAGAGGCAACCGATCAATGTATCATCGATGTTTCTCTCCCTTTTTTTCTCCTTCCCTTCCCCTCTCTCTAAAAATAAAATACTTAAAAAAAAAAAGAGAGATTTCTTAAATAAGACTCCTCTCTAGGGTTAAGAAAACAAATTATTAAGTGGTCAGGGTCATTTTTTTAACTAAGTATTTTTATTTGGACAATATCTAATTGACATTTTACTACCAATTTTCAAATTATACATTTATATGGTTGTTATTTTTATTGAGATATAATTGACATTTTTCTTATATTGGTTCCAGGTGTACAACATGATGACTCTATATTTGTCTGTGTTGTGAAATGATCACCACAGTAAATCCAGCTAACATCCACCACCACATACAGAGCTACAAACTTTCTTTGCATTAAGAACTTTTAAGATCTGTCCCTCAGCTTCTTTCAAATACACACTACAGTTTATTAACTGTAGTCATCATGTTAAATACTACACATCTAGGACTTTTTAATAATATAACTTATAAGTTTGTACCTACTGATCAACTTCACTCATTTTACTCCACTGCCACTCCCGGCAACCACCAATCAATGTTCTCTGTGTCTATGAGTTCAGGTAATTTTTTTTAATTTCATATATAAGAGAGATCATATGGTCTTTATCTTTCTCCTATTTCATTCTGGTTATTATTTACTCAATATTTATATGTGTCAGGCTCTGAGTTAAACATTTTATATAAGTCATTTAATTTTCACAATAGCACTATGAAATCAATATTACTATTTCTATAAAATAAGTATAAAGAAAAAAATGTGAAAACTGAGACCAAGTCATATACTTAGTAAATGGTAGACTTTGGAATTGAACATAGATATGTCTGCTTCCAAAACCTGTGCTTTTAAACATTGCCTGTAAGAAAGCTAGAAAATATAGTAACTAAGTACATTGGAGGTATAATGAATACAAGGGAATTTAGAGAATGGAAAGGTCACTGTTGAATTTGTGATGGGCTTTGAAAAGGAAATGCAGATTTTAAATTAAACAAACTATGGGAAAGATTACATGAGGATTCAGGGTAGATGGCAGAATAGTAAACACCAAAAATCTGTCTTCCCACCTAGACAACAATTACAACAGAAAAATCTGTCTGCTGTAAATATTTTGGAACTCCGGAGTCTACTGAAGGCTTGCAACTTCCTGGGGAAGGCTTGGATGATAGTAAATCACAATTAATTTCAGCTCAGCTAAGAAAGGGCTACCAAAACCCCTTCCACATGCCCCATGGCAGGCAGCTATGCATGTGTTCCTGAGGCAGTTTATATGCAGCTTCTGGGAGCCAGGACAGGCAAAAGGACCCTGTCCTCCAAACATCAAGGACTTGTACTCTGATCACTGATTTCTGCTTCTGATCAGGAGGTGCAGACAGAGACCATTGTTGTAAGGTCCACAGTTTTGCAAGCCCTTCCCACTCAGGCTGAAGTCATTTCCAGGTGATTTAAAGGGCTCGTGCTCTTTTCCTCCCATTCATTTTTCTTTGTCCTCTTTTGGGAGCCAGACACCAAAGAGTAGGACATTGAAAAGCAACTATATACATAGGGGAAATTAGAATGTCACTGCAAATGGCAAGGGAAGATGCCAGTTCAGAAAAACACTTGAGAAGACCTTAAGTTTACATCACAGGCTGAACTTTAGCACAGAGACAGCCTAAAATTTTTTTTTTTTTTAAGCATTATGAGCCCTGGCCAAGTGGCTCACATAGTTAGAGTGTCATCCTGTACACCAAAAGGATGTGGGTTCAATCCCTAGTCAGGGCACATGTCTAGGTTGCGGGTTTGATCCCCAGTTGGGGCACATGCGGGAGGCCGCTGATCGATGTTTCTCTCACACTGATATTTCTCTCTCTCTCTCTCCCTTCCTCTCTCTAAGCATATTCTTGGGTGAGGATAAAAAAAAAAGTCATAGATATGACTTGAAAAAACTAACAGGCCAAATTTAACTATAGAACATAATCTTTTATTTTAATAGTTTTAGTTAAGCTCCATATGAAGGTATCCTAAGAGAGGAAATTCTTGGGGGTCACACTAACCAATGAACAATCCTGAATAATTCTCTTTGCTTAGCAAGAGATACAGAAGAATATGTGATACCCATTTTTGCAAGCATGTCTATTTTTGACTTCAGAGTCAGTTTGAATATAAATTCCACAGCTTACTGGCCATTTAACCATTTAACTTTGACTCCCTTAAAGAGAGGATATTTCCTAGCAAGATCAAGAAAAGAAAGTGCAAGATGTTTTGAAAACTCTTAAGTATACAAACACACCACATGAAGAAGACAAAAGAGATGAAATGGCTTACATCAAGTTTACAGGCTCCGTGGTTACAGCCAAATTGCAAATTTAAGTGGGTTGTTTTTTACATTATATCAATTTCAGGTACTTCAGAAAAGAACAGTGTGCATTTAGGGGGCTGGAAGGTGTAGGGAAAGACAGGCTCTCAATGAAGTAGCTTAAACTATATTTTTCTATTGCTAAAATAGGACTTTGGGTCTTTTAGTTTATTTCCTTTTGTACCCATAGCAAATAATTCCTTGGGGTTATACGACTGGATATAATAAAAAAAACCCCAGAAGTTATTTTTTAACAGTCTATGTTAATAAAAACCGCAAAACCTGACAAACGAGTCCTGATACACTTGCCCTATTCACACCTGTCAGTAGTAACTACTGACAAGAGATTTATTGTTCATTTTGTTCAATGAGGAAAATAAAAGGTCAGGTAGCGCTCTAAATTCAACTTTTAATTTTTTAATTTTAAGAAAATGTTTTAGGAGTTAGCAACTTTCAAAGAGTAGCATTTTCTCCATCGATAGCCATTCACTGACAAGTTGTGTACTGACTTACTGAATGATTTTTAAAAATTTATTGATTAGTTTTCTGAAAAATTTTTACCAGCTTTAAATCAGCTTGCATTTCCAATCTCCCACTGCTAATATGTTGGGAACCACCATGTCTGGTTTCAGAACCAGTAACCCCCATGGCTAAGGCCAAGTAAAAAGACCTTGGGACCATAAGCCACTAAGGAGACAAAGCTAAATCTCCCAGCAGGGGCACAACCTCTGCCCTCTTTACTTCACCCTGCTGACCCTGGGCAGCTGACTGGTTAGCCAATGACGGGTAAGATTCCTCAAGGGAAGGACGACCTAAGACAGGCATGGTCACCAAGGGGCCATCAGGGAAGGATTTAGGGGACTGCAGAAAAGGGGTGACGGACCTTCACTCCTTGGCTTTGTCATAGCTTGAGTCCTCATTCTATGTGTAAAGAGTCTCCTAATCTCTTGGCTACCTGACTTCCCCCACCTGACATAAGCCTAAAACAATGTTGGAGGCGGGTGTGGCCCTGTGCTGGAACAGGCAGTTTCCTAGGCAATCAGGCCTAGGAAAGAATGCACAAAATCCTGTGAAACCTGCTTTGCTAAGAATGCCCTCAGTTTAGCCCTAGCTGGTGTAGCTCAGTGGACTGAGCGTGGGCTGTGAACCAAAGGGTCGCCAGCTCGATTCCCAATCAGGACACATGCCTGGGTGGCAGGCCAGGTCCCCCGTGGGGGCCACATGAGAGGCAACCACACACTGATATTTCTCTCCCTTCTCTTTCTCCCACCCTTCCATTCTGTCTAAAAAAAAAAAAAAAAAAGAATGCCCTCAGCTTAAATGACAAGGGTCCAAGCATAAAATGAGTTTGTTTCCCAAAGTTGCATGGCCCTTTGGCTATCTGACCCTGACTCAGAATAAGCCCTCATAGTTCTTTGAATGTTATCTGTCATTTGATCAGTACTGCCTGACAATGCTGGACGAACTAGTCATGTATAAGCCCTGTATTCCTATGCAAATTAAACCCAATGAAAGCCCATTGAGGAACAGGCTCAAGGCCCTTTTCCTTTGAAAGACTGGCCACCTTTCCTCCCCAAGCAGATCATGTCTTAATAGACATATTTCCAACCTCAACAGCTGTGGGGTGGGGGCTGGGGGGTGGGGTTTCTGTGAGAAAGCTTTTCAAGAAAGGAAAGTGTTTAAAAACTCTATCTACAACTAAAGATTACCATCAAGTCAAAAGCATTAACAGCCTCGCTCCTCTTATAAGTAATTTAATAATAAAATTATCGTAAGGGGGAAAATATACCAGCAATTTAATTAAAGCATTAAAACATTAATTGTCCATGAGTCAATAATATCTATATGTAGCAAAATTCCTACCATAGGCAACAACGACAAACAGGATCTTGATTTCAACAGGAAATAAATCGATTTTATTTTGGTCAAACTGGAGCTCAAATTTAATTTCTCTCAGTTGAGGTCAATGTTATTAAACTGAGATAACATCTAATTTTAAGTGTACTTGAAAGGTTAGATTCTTCAACATATATTTAAACTTCTTGATTATTTTTACAAGACAGTGAAGCTTAATATTTTAAAACCAGTCTGTGGCAGCTACTCCTCGGAAGAATCTTAAGAAAGGGATGACAGTAATATTTGACAAGCAATTTGACCATATATCCTATTCTCATTCCTTTCTAGGCCTACAAATATTCTTTGTATTACCTTCTTCTTACTTGCTTTTGAAAACATATAATTTTTTTAAAACTATAGCATTGGGTTCTAAACAGAGAATCTTATGGAAATCTTCAGCAAAAGTTCATTTAACTTTGGGACTTTGGGATACAAAAGTTTAACATTTAGGCCCTGGCTGGTGTAGCTCTGTCGATTGAGTGCGGGCTGCAAACCAAAGGGTGGCCGGTTTGATTCCTAGTCAGGGCACATGCCTGGGTTGCAGGCCAGGTCCCCAGTGGGGGCCACGTGAAAGGCAACCACACATTGATGTTTCTCTCCCTCTCTTCCTCCCTCCCTTCCCTTCTGTCTAAAAAATAAATAAATAAAATCTCTTAAAAAAAAGTTTAACATTTAGGGGTTTTCTTTGACATGTTGCAAACTCAAACCATATAAAAAAGAAATAATATGCATATCACATATATTCAGAAATAAAATAGAGCAAAAATATCACTAAGTCCTTAATTTGGACACAAAAATGAAATGAGCTTTGCTGGTTTCATTTGGCTGATTCTCTTTTACTTAAAGGAAAAAATCTAAATGTATCTTCCTGGGACTCAAAATCTTCCATACTCTGCATCTAATATGCCAATTTTGATCCTCATTGTTCTCCAAGAACACAACCTATTCACAGTCATTCTGGTTACTCAGTTATCTCCCAAACTCATCGAATTCATGATACCTTTGCTTACTCAGGTTTCCTCATCCAGACTGTATTCTCTTCTCTCCATGTCTATTAATCCTACCCACTCTTTTTTTAAAAAAAAAATCCTACCCATTCTTAAAGGCCATCTTGTTTTATTCCCTTCTATTCCTCCTCAGATTAGTCCCACCCATGATGATCCCCCCTCCTTTCAACTCCCTTGGCTCATTTTTTTTAACATGGAAAAAACTTACTGTTTTTCACTTCTTTAGAAATCTTTTGAATTGTGGAATATAATGCCCATACAGAAGAGTATCCAAAAGTGAAAAACAATGAATTATCTTTATGTCAATATCCATGAAAGCTCCCAGAAGTACAGAAACAGAAAATAGTACCCAGAAAGCCCCATCATTCTCTTTTCTAATCACTAGAAATTACACCCCTCTATGCTCCTGCCCACAAAAATGGAGCCACTATCCTAACAACTACTGTAATCCTTTTCCTGCTTTTCACTATAGTTTTACCATCTAAATATGCAACCCCAAATACTATGTTTTTTTTAACTTTATATATGTAGAATCATACAACATGTATTTTTTTGTGTCTGGATTCCTTCACCAAACATTATATGAGAATTATACATGTTTTGTAACAATGTTCATTTTCATTCTGAAAATATAGTCATTTAAATAAACAGATGATTCATTTTTATTTAGTCTACTGCTGATGGACCTTTGGGCTATTTACCTTTTAAAAAGTATGCATATCTTGTCTCCCCAGCTAGAATGTAAATTTCTTGGGCGCAGGGACCATATATTATTCTACTTTATATTTACTTCAGTATTTGCATAACATTAAGCACATAATGGGTGTCCCCAATCACACTGAATATTGATTAAATAAATCTATAAGTACTTTGGAAGATGAGAAGAAAATAGAGATGGAAATGAATGTAACATTTTTAGAGATAATTATTTAAGTGACATTTTAGAAAAACTACTACTACTTCTTTAATATACCCGAAAGTTTGAAACTCCCAATTTATTTACACCTGAGGATTTATCCTTTCTTACATTTCTTGAGAAAACTGAAAACTTAAAATATAATTTATCATATTCAAAAATAAAATTAGAACAATTGAAAAGGTAATTAATTATTATCTGTCCATCTTTGCACATTATCTCACCAATATGTTGAGTATCTGCTATGATTATAGCTCTAAATAAGCATCTTTATTTTTTTATTCTATTTCCTCAAGTTTATATCAACTATTAGAAATTCAGAAACACACAAAGACAAATCCAAAGACAGTTCCTCTATAGTACACAAGCAAAAATTCTAATATCTAGGGTCAGCAGGAAATTCATAATTTCTATTCAAAAGTAAAACAAATGAAATAAGTTTTCAGTTCTAATATGCTCTGCTTCTATGGTCAGTGACTGTTTCCTTGGTACTGTATAAACATCTCAAAACAGTATTTATAGCACCTAATCTTTAGACCTACTCTGACACTCTTTGTAGAGTCAGTTTAACTTATTTATTTATTTGACTTTTATAAAACTAGTGTCTCAACAACTTTCTCAGCAAAGAGGAAAATATACTTCCAGGCAAGAAGATCTGATAATATCTGTATAAATGGGCATGTCTCTAATATTAGGGTTTTTAAAATAAGTATATGTATCTATTAGAGATATACTTTTTAAAAAGATTTTATTTACTTATTTTCAGAGGGGAAGGGAGAGGAGGAGAAACATCGATGTATGGAGAGAAACATCAATCGGTTGCCTCTTGCATGCCCCCAACTGGGGACCTGGCCTGCAACCCAAGGCATGTGCCCTACTGGGGAATTGAACCCAAGACCTTTCAGTTCGCAGGCCAGCGCTCAACCCACTGAGCCACACCAGCCAGGGCTCTAATATTAGTTTCAATAATACACAGGCTATAACAAATCTTGTAAGTTTTGTTCAAGTTAATAATTTGACATGACAAAAAATGAAAAAGGGAAAAGTGGTAAAAAATAAAATGTAAAATCTAAGAAACAAGAGTATTCCCAAGTTGAAGAATTAATGTACAAAAGAAGAGATATTAGATGTATGTTGCCAATTCATTTCTAAAGTCAACTATCAAAGCCAAACTGAGTATTTTTAAAACACAATGTAATATTTTAACTTTCAAGTTTTCAAAACTGAGGCCAGTAATAAATATGCCTTTACTTATTTATGTGTTTACTAAGGACTTTCTTGAACAGGAAGTACATTGTTTGAAATATTACATTTATATAGCTTTATAACCTCTTCATGAGGGAAGGAAGTTATAGGAAAACAATAAAAAGTTAAGTTGGAAATGAAGGATAATGTATACAACTAGTAATAAAGCTAAGAAAATATTAGGTTATATCATAAGACTTGCTATCTCAAGACTAATTCTATTATAAATGTTCTATCAACAGGGGAAAGCCTAGAAAGAAAATGCTGAAATTTAAAAACATTTTCTAAAATTAAAATAATCCTCACCAAATGTTGATATTTCACTTCTAAAGATCCACAGAATGTTACTTCTTTATACCATAATAAACCCACCCACCATTTATCTTTGCAAGACAGCTAATCATATATGTTCTGTATCTTATCATCTAAGGCTTTCTCCACAAAGCTCAAGAAGACATCAATGTGTGCTCCCTCCTTCTTAATTCCTAGAGTTTGTTCCAGCATCAGTCTCACTTGCGGAACTCTAAGCACAAAAACTTTACATTGTGTTATATCCTCTCTCATATCCTCTAAAATTTTGGAGTAATTTTGTAATTAAATTACACTTTAAGTAATCACACTTCTGGTTTTTACCCACCAAGTATCAGCCACCCTTCAAAACTCCCCATTCCCTCCTCAGACAGCTACAGCATAATTCAAAGGCCAACTTAACATGAATGAAAATATTCTATTACTTCCTAAAAACATGCCAGTATTTAAGTCTTTAAGACAGCCTAGCCAACCCAACTATATTACCTCTTTATCTTTTAGTCCCAGGAGCAATACTTCTTCCATAAGGGTGAGGCGGATATCCTTGGAGTCCCCAGAGTCTTCGCTGTCTGGACTCCTGTCTTGATTGATGTCTTCCTCACTTTCTACCTTCTTTTCAGAGTTCTTGCCCACTTCCATGCGACGGGTGCGGTGAGTTAAAGTGGTCATTCTCAACTGTTTCTGGGAGGATGATGAAAAATTTCTGTATGTGCTTATGTAAATAAACACACAGATACTCCTACATAATGCAGTATCTTTCCAAAGTACAGACCTTAAATACACAGAAGGCACTGACAGGAAATCAAATTGGTGATTTTAAAGACCAGTAGAAATGATCATCTTTTAAAACTATTGATTTCTTGTACATAACCTATAACTCAGGAGTGACTATCATTGTAACTCCTGTTTCCCCAAAATGGGTCCTTCTCCAGTTAAATAATATGGGACAGCAGAAAATTGTGAGCACCCAGCCCCAAAGTGCATATAATAATTTATATAGAACTTCTATAAACATTCAGTGGTACATTATAAAACATACGCATAAAGTAAAATAAAAAATTTTTAAAAACTAAACAGAAATACTAATATTCTGTTCTAATATTTTCTTCCCAAACCCTAGTGACTCAGTTCATGCATTCAAGAGATCACTAGTCTAGAGTATAATGCTCAAAACATCATGTGTAGTAATTCCACATAGCCAGAAAACTTTCATCTCTATCCCTAGGCTAGCCATCTCATGGACAAAACAGCTGCCAACAAAAGATACCAGCAAGAGAATGTTAAAAGATTAGCAAGTTCCTTCTCAATTACAAAATAAAAAATAAAGAAAAGCACATCCCTTTCATACCAAGCACTACGGTTGTTTTAAAAATCAGTTAAGAGAAATGACACTGTCATCTGTGATAAACTCTAAGTTAGTTTATTTTGAGATAAATCTAAGGGCCAGTTTTTAAGATAATATACAATAAATGTTGTAATCAGCAATTATTTAGAAAAGGATATATTTTGCAACATCAACAGAATGCATTCAAGAACCTCTGTGACAGGATCCAGTTCTATCAGTTCTATCTTCTCACAATTATTTCCCATTACTTCCAATTACATACTGTGAACAACTCCTTTCTCAAACGTGTCATGCCTTTCACCTCTGCTCTGTACACGCTCGAGTTCCTTTTTCCCCCCTTACTCTTTAAAATTCTACCCATTCTTCAAAGGCCTATTGAGAACCTACTGTCAAGGCTTAAGAGAATCTCATTCTCCATTACCCATGTCCCAAGGTCAGAAACTGGTCTCTCCCTCAGCTGTACTTCCACCAAACTTTATTTATACATACTTCAAGTATTTACCATAGTCTTTCTTTTGATATGGCTGTCTCTCAACTGTAAACTTCCTGAGGGCAAGGATTTTGTCTTCTTGGGTTTTTTAAAATTCTCCGTAGCTACTAGCACAATGCCTTTAACGTTGTAGCTGCTCAATAAATATATACCGATGAAAATGAATGCTCAGAAATGCATGTGATCATTTAAAATATGAATGCAAATTAAGTGGCTTACAAAACTCTTTGTACAGGGCTATATTTCAAATATAACTCTTGGTGGGAGGTGGAAAGTAGAGTGAAGGATGAAGAGAACCGTGAAATAAATAAAATGCTTAAGGGCACTAATCCTATCTGGCACTGTGAATAGGGCTCATTTCCTAACCCATTACAAGAAACTTTAAATCTTTGGGAGAAAAAGTAAAGGGGATTTTCTTTGAGAAATGAATTTCCCCTAAACATACACCACTTAAAAGTCCTATTTAAAAAAAAAGACCAAAAAATTAAATAAATAAAAACCTCCCTTCTCCCCATAAAATAAAAAAAAATTGGAGGGTTTTTTTTGCTTTTTTTTTTGGACGTTAGCAAATGTATTTCCCGGGTTGCTTACCTGACGTTATTCCTAGGTTACGACCGGACGGAGGCTGCAGCTTGCGCTCTACTTTAGAACATCTGTGTCCCACCCCTGTCCCCCCCAACCCCGTCCTAGCAGGTTAAAAACTTCCCAGTCACGGAGAGAGCACAAACTTCCTGATCCTTCGCTGCAAAGAAATAACACATCAGCTTCCTCACGATCACTAGGCAACCTACCTTGGTGTTTCTTCATTGGACCAATAAGAAACCGCCAAGGTTGGGTCCAGCCAATCGGAGCTTATAAGGGGAGGCTTTTCCCCGGCTATTGTGTTGCGATCCAGACAAACATCACAAAAAGGAGGCAGGTTTGGGTTCAACCTGACAGCTGGTCAATCCAATGAAGGAACCTTGGTAGAAGAGAGGAAAGAAGGCTGCGCTCCCCAGCTCCGTAAAACCGGCCAATCCAAGCGTTCAGTAAGCTAGCTCCAGCTGCAGATCTACAGAGGTTTCTGTTGGTCAATCTAAGTGTGGCAGGTGTGTTACCGTGGCAGTATATACTGGGACAATTAGATGAGATGTGTCGGGATACAATAAAGCTAATAATAAGTAAACATTTTAAAATTGCTTGTTTTCAACAATTAGGCTTATTCCTAACTATCCTGTTCCAGAAAAACCTGATGTGGGTCAGTTTGTGGATGTTCACTTGGTTTACATTAAACAGGATGGGTACATTTCTACCATCGAATACATACCAACATTCTCTATTAGCACTTGTTACTGGCAAATCCATGTATAATGCATGTTCTTATTTATTTTTAAATATTTTATTTATTTTTAGAGAGAGGGGAAGGGAGGGAGAAAGAGGAGAGAAACATCAATGTGTGGTTTCCTCTCCCGCGCCCCCAACTGGGGACCTGGCCTGCAACCCAGGCATGTGCCCTCACTGGGAATCAAACTCGCGACCCTTTGGATCACAGGCTGGCACTCAGTCCACTGAGCCACACCAGCTGGGGCTAATGCATGTTTTTAGAATATGTCTGCTGATGCCACAAGAGGCAAGCAGACCAAGTTTTAAGTCTTCCTTTTCTAAAGCAAAGGAATTGGTCAAGGCTGGAACCAGGTCCCAGGCTTCTCACTAAAGGCACAGTATCTGTTACACAATCACTCTAAAGTTCTAGGAAGTGTGTTCAACTCTTGCAAAGTAACATCTACTGAAATGATCTCAAAATTAGTGCCCTGGGGAGAGGGGAGTATAAGGGGACTAAATGGTAATGAAAAAAAAATTATATGTTTTTAAAAAACAAAAAAAACATTAGTACCCAAATACTTTCTGCTAATTATATAAAAATTGGAAGTCATGAAACAGTCTAGATGCTGAACAATGTTTTATTTATGCTCTGCAAAATGCCAGACTTTAAAAATCAGTCATCATTTCATCTTGTAGTAAAAAAATGTTTTAAAGGTAAAGCACTAATGTTTAGTTATACATTATATATTATCATGTCAATACACTATATCGAAGGACTGAAGAACCTTGTTTTAATAATACAATTGCAAACAGCCAGTTAAATGGTATAGTTCTAACATAAGTAAAAAGTGAATTCCTTACAAAATGTAATACCAAAATAAACATTATTTGTTTCAAAAATGGCTTTAGAGGACCTTAAAAATTAATGTATGTTTAAAGAAAGTGTCCACCAAAATGGAACACAGATTAGTATTGAGTAATGAACAGAATTTATTACGACACTGGTAGTCTTGGTTTTATTCAAAAGTTCTCTTGGACTTGTCTTAGATAAGATTAAGGATCACAATATGATATTTATTTTAGTTTACTAGCTGCTTAAAACTATATGAAAACATATAAATTTTCAGTAGGGTAAACACACCTTAAAATAGTAATACAGTGCCCTTTTAATGTTGAGATGAACTTTACAAGAAAAACAATGTTTATATATGTTCCTTTGGTTCACTAAACTTTCTTCTTTTTGGCACTGACTCTTGACTAGCAGAATCACATTGATGAAGAACCTGTCAAAAGAAAACAACCATTAAGAAGAGAATTTTCAGCCCGGCTGGTGTAGCTCAGTAGATTGAGCGCGGGCTGGGAACCAAAGGGTCACCGGTTGATTCCCAGTCAGGGCACATGCCTGGGTTGCAGGCCAGGTCCCCATGAGGGCCATGCGAGAGGCAACCATACATTGCTCTTTCTCTCTCCTTTCTCCTCTCTGAAAATAAATAAATAAAATCTTTAAAAAAGAATAGAATTTTCCAGTTTAAATGTCTTTCATTAAGATAGGTTTCCTGGGTTCTTTAAAAATAGGGTAAATTTGGCCCTGGCTGGCATAGCTCAGTAGATTGAACGCGGGCTGTGAACCAAAGGGTCACCAGTTCGATTCCCAGTCAGGGCACATGCCTGGGTTGCAGGCCAGGTCCCCAGTGGGGGCCACTTGAGAGGCAACCACACATTGATGTTTCTCTCCCTCTCTTTCTCCCTCCCCTCCCCTCTCTAAAAATAAATAAATACAATCTTTAAAAAAAAATTGGAATGTTAAAAAATAAATAAAATCTTTAAAATAAAAATAAGGTACATTTTATTACTGACATGTTTAAATCTCTGATGGCTGGTGAAAGTATACACTTACAAAGTATAAAGTCTTCATTAGGGTTATTGGATTAGATAGAGTTAACATTATGACCTCAAAAGAGTAAAATATTTTGGGGGGATGAAAGGGTACAAAGATATTAAAATGAGCTGCAAATAGAGAAACATTCTACCTTGGCACAATGTTAGATTTAAACCATGTTTTGTTTTTGTATTCCTGGTACTTAGCAGTACCTAATATATAGTTGACATTCAATGCACAATTTTGAAAGAATGGGAGGCCAAACTAGGAAAATTCCTAACAAGATTCCCTGAGTTATTGAACTTTGATTCTTGTGGAAGAAACTTACTAAGGATACAAATTGAGTTATGATTTTGCAGAAAAAAAATTGAGGCTTAATACATTGGGAAAAATTAAGGAATCTAATATATTAGTGAAATGTCAGATCATTCCATTGCCTTAAGATTTATAAACTGATGATAGTATTAACCAACAATGTTTTTGAGATTACCCCTTTTAACATTTGATTTTTTTTTTAAAGATTTTATTTATTTATTTTAGAGAGAGGGGAAGGGAGGGAGACAGAGAGGGAGAGAAACAGCAATGTATGTTTGCCTCTCACATGGCCCTCACTGGGGACCCGGCCCGCAACCCAGGCATGTGCCCTGACAGGGAATCGAACCGGGACCCTCTGGTTCCCAGCCCGTGCTCAATCCACTGAGCTACACCAGCCAGGGCTAACATTTGATTTTTAAAAACAGTTTTGAGTTTTCAGTGGTTTAATTTTAACCTACTAATAATACTATTAAAATGAGCTGCAAATCCTAGTTGAAAAAGTACAAATGTTTATCTCAGAAATGATAAATACATTATCTCACTTAGTAAAATAAGGTTCCAAGTAAAAACAACTGTTAGAGGATCTAGGTCAGGAAAGATTTTCTTCTCCTAAGGTCCTAGGAGGAAATGATATATATATATATTTTTTTTTAAAGATTTTATTTATTTATTTTTAGACAGAAGGGAATGGAGGGAGAAAGAGATGGGGAGAAACATCAATGTGTGGTTGCATCTCACATGGCCCACTTGGGGACCTGGCCTGCAACCCAGGCATGTGCCCTGACTGGGAATTGAACCGGCGACGCTTTGGTTCACAGCCTGCGCTCAGGCCACTGAGCTACACCGGCCAGGGCGGAAATGCTATATTTTTAATAGCATTTGTGAATTTGGTAACTTATCTGTTTCTACTTTAAATTAAATAATCACTCTATTCAAAATAAGTAAGCCCTCTTAGTTACAGGAAAATAGAAACATAAACTTCTTGCCTCCTGGCCTCTGAGACAGAAACCACATTCAGAATATCTTCACTTACAAAAGAAAGAATTGTAGATTATCAAAACAAATTTAGGGACTTCAATATACATTGTTTCTTTGAAAAATAGACTAAAAGAAATAATTCATGTCAAAGGTCACAGGTTGGAAAACTGATTTTTCTTCTGAGGCTCACTTTAGCAAGTCCTCCAAGTATCCCCGAATCTTCCCGCTGGAAGGCCATGTCCCCTGAAGGAGCCCTTTCTGCCCTCCTGCTCTAACACTGGCTCCCCAGGGCTGGTCCAAGTCACCACGACTTAGAGAACATTAGCCACATTGCTCCTGTTCACCACAGACTAACTTGGCTCAGCTCTTCTGCAATGGACAGAACCTTTCCTCAGCAGCAGAATACTCAAAGTACCACATTTTCCAGTGTTTTCTAGATTCTCATTGTGCTCAGAGGGCTTTTAGGAAGTTTCCATCAGCATGCCCCAGTGCCCATTCATGGCACCTGCCATTTTAAATGCCACAAAGGCTGCTTCCTTGCCCTGCATGCTGCCAAAGTCCCAATTAAACAGCATTACAAACACATTAGGTCAAGGAAAAACTAAGAAGAACCACAAAATTGTTCAAATCTTCCCCTCCTTACCCCAAATACACAAACACACAAAAGAATTCTTTTGATAAATTCAAGTTTATCAACTGAGAGGTCAAAACCTCCAGCCATTCTTCTAGCTCCAGGGCACACTAATGCTTCCAGATGTTGTCTCCAGATTTCAATGTGTTGTGACTCTTCTGTGTTGAGAGCAGTGGGGGAAGGAGGGTGTCTTTCGCAGGGGCCTGGGACCCTGCTCTCCTACCAGCTCCTGAGACAGATTCTCCAGCATGGTCTTGTAAACCTCTCTCACCACCATTGTCAGCTCAACCATCTTGTGGAACTGGTCCTGGTCCCCATCATAACTGCAGATCCCCACCACACTGACAGGACCAGCTTCGTTCAAACTGCTCCCCAGAGCTTTACAGTTCACAGCAAACATGAAAGGAAATGTTCTGTTCACAGGTGTAATCAATGATGGTGTGCCAGGTGTCATCCAACCCACCTTTTGACTGTATCTTCTCCCAGTTGGGAGAGATGATGACACACTTCGACTTTCTGAGCCTCAATGCTGAGCACCTCCCTCAGCCCTAGCACGAGCCTGTGTTTGGTCTTGGCCTTGACAGGATCTTTCTGGTACATACAGTCTTGGAAACAAACCAGCTCTTTCAGCAGATCCATTGGAAGCAAACCAGCTCTTCAGAAGATCCGTAACACAGGTGTCAACCTCTACTGAGCACGTGGGTGCAGTAATCCCTGAATCTCCAGTTGTGGATCTTGGGGTAGCGGGCATCTTTGGGGGCCAGGTAGCAGTTCACTGCCTCCTTATGGATCTCAGCTCCCAGTGGCTCTTCTGACCTGCTCTCTACAGCAGGAGTGGAGGCACTGATGCCTCTGCTGCTTGCTCTGGGAGCCTCCTCGAGAGCCAGGCCATCACCACCATTCTCTACATCTTGCACATCATCACCTAATGGGCTCACAGTCTTTTCTTGGAGACGCTCTGCTTTCTCTCCTTCAGTTCTTTTAAAATAAACTTCTTCAATGAGGTTGGGTTCTTGGCCCTGGGGACCTCCCTCTGCATCCCCTTCTTCATCAGGAGGGCATTGGAGACCAAAGGGTTGTGTGAGGTCTTCGCCTGGCTGAAGTGGTGGCCCTTCTTTCCCAACATGGCCTCTTTAGAGAGTGCAGGAACTGCCTCAACTGAAAACACCGCTGGTGTGGAGGACCACTTTGTGCTCTGGAAGTGCTGCTTCTTTTCCAGTGCTGTCAGCATTACCCCCAAATCCAACTGTACTGGAATCTGGCTCTTCTTTCCACTGCTTTTAAAATTATTCAGTGGCTGCTATTTAGATTGAAATTTCAATGTTCCTACTCTGTCTCTGACTCTCCTTTCAGATGCAAATGCCAGACTGGGAAACTCCTTGGCATCTTCAATCCTTGGTGGTCTTGGACTATCAGGACTTTATATTTTAATTTAGACTGTTCTTTTTCTTATTCTTCCTTGAGGCTTCATTTTGCTCAGGATCACCACCTTGTGATCCTTTGGAGTTTTTAATTGAATGGAAAATGTGTTTCTCTCTGTTGTAGGAAGGATGTGAAGATAAAACTTGAGAAGATGATATGCTACCATTTTAAGGATCTGCTGATGAAATAACCATCATCGAAGTTTATCACGGAAGTAACATTTCTAGGGGCTGGTGATGGTTCTGCAGGTAAAGTCCGATGGACAACATAACCCACTGGCGTCCAGGATAACTCTCTTGTACATGAAGAGGGATTTGTAGCAGCATTATCAATTACAGAGTCAGTCAGATTATTATTTTTCACCTCTATTTCACCCTCTGCTGACACTAGAGTAGGTTTCACCACTTCTCTCACTAGAGAAGTGTTCATAGAGGCAGAGCATAAAGGCCCTCACTTGGGCTATTTTGGCTTCTACTATCTCATTGTTTACTGCAACCTGCAGTTTAGGAAAATTCAACCTGGTAAATTCAAAGTTAGGTTTGGAGGCAGGTCCACATTTTTCAATAATTCTGAATTTTCTGTCTGTTCCTCTATGATAACCATCTGATTTCAAATTAGTGTCAGCATGAATGGGCATATGATATGGCCTTTTACTGATTTTATATCAGATGATATACTTCTATCGGCCTTCTTACTATCAAACTTCTGTTCACTGCACATTTTTTTCTTAAATAGAGCTTTCATGTCTTATGGGAGAGAGCACATGTGCTCATACCATGGCTTCACCCTCTGAAAACCTTGGTAACGACTGTTGGTTATAATCATACTGGGAGCCAGGCCCTGGGCAAACACTTTGTGTAGACTCCAGGGTATAAGAAGAATAAGCATACAGATCAAGAGCCATGGCAGAAGATAAATATTGATGTGGAAATGTTGAAGCTCCAAAGGCCATATCTTCAGGATAGAGTTTCTGCTAAGGCACTGGTAGTTCCTGAATGCAAAGATAGTAAGTATCTGGCTGCACAGCTATGGAACATGTGTGCATCTGAAGACTCTAATCATGCCACACTGAGCCCAGCAAATCTGTGAACAAACCATATGAAACTGCTGACAACTTCATGCCCTCACCTGTGGGCTCCTGTAGTCCCTCCAAAGACACCGCTCAGAGGCAGACCAGCCCTGGAGGACAGCCACCACCCTATCAGCTGGCTGGACAGGTGGGGAGCACTCCTACTTTAGTTCTGATCTCTAGAAAACTCAGATCAAATTTGTGGCCCAATTTTAGTTCTGTAATAAATAAAGTGCCTTGAATATTCCTGTACTCTCATTTTTTTCATTCTATTCATATTCTCCTGACACTGATTTTTATTTATTTTATAAATTCCTCCAACTACTTCAAATCATTCATGGAACTGGACATTAAATATTTTCATGGAAAAAAATAATAAACATAATGAATCTTATTTTAAAATCACCCCATTTTTAAGAACTATATAGTGTTTTAAAAGATTTGGATATCAGAGCTCTCAGGTATATCCAGGAATATTATATTTATCATCTTAAATTTAATCCATAATAATGATATTCTGATACTTGACATTTTATTTGATCTATATATTATCATAAGACTTACTTTTTTCCCAGATTCAAGTTGACTTCTCTTCCGATTTTCTTTAGAAGATTTTACTCGTTGATTTCCATTAACCTCCAAAAAGACAGAATAATTACTAATTGGTTATTTCTCAAAGAACAACCAACACTTGATTTTTAACCATAAGTAAGTATATGAAGTTTTTTAAAAAACAGCTTTCCTGAGATGTAATTCAGATACCATGAAATTCACCTATTTTTTAAAATGTACAATTTTATACTTTAAAATCACTGAAGTGTACAATTCAGTGATTTTAAAGTATATTCACGCAGCTATGCAACCATCACTGCAGTCAATTTTAGAATGTTTTCCTCACTCGAAATAGAAACCCTAAACCCTTATAATTATCAATCATCTATTTCCCCATCCTCCCACCAGCCCTACACTTTCTGTCTCTATAGAAACCCCCATTCTAGACTATCATGTGAATGGAATTATATAATATGTGGACTTTTGTGACTGATTTCTTTCACTTAGCATAATGTTTTCAAGGTTCATCCAAGTTGTAGCATGTACTGATAGTTCATTCCTTTTTATAGCTGCATAATATTCTACTGTATGTATTTTTGTTTATCCATTCGTCTGTTGATAAACATTTAGGTTTTATCCACCTTTTGGCTACTGTGAACGATACCATGTATTCAGTTTTAAAATGAATAATGAATGATGACAACTTATTAGCTATCATACTACTGTTCTCTAAAAGGGCATACTAATTTTCTGGTACTTAAAATGTATTCCTCAGTGATAAATTCCTTAGTATATATACTATTAAATATTTTCATCTCTTGCCCTTTCCTAAGCATAATTCAGTCACGATTCTCAAAATCAGGAGTACTTTGGCAGAGAAGTGAATTTTTTTTTAAGATTTTTATTTATTTATTTTTAGAGAGAGGGAGAGAAACAGCAATGTGTGGTTGCCTCTCACGTGGCCCTCACTGGGGACCTGGCCTGCAACCCAGGCATGTGCCCTGACTGGGAATCAAACCGGGACCGCTTGGTTCCCAGCCCGCGCTCAGTCCACTGAGCTACACCAGCCAGGATGCCTAATGATTTTTTAATGCTGGCTTTTCTCTATATATCATAAAAAAAGGATACTCATCCTAAATAGAAGTTGCCTAGGAAGAACATTTTGCTGCTAGAGATACTAATTTTTGAAATTCTTTTATTTCTTACTTTCATTAGCATACTAGTTTGAAAGCTGTTTTCTGCCAGTTCTAACTTCCCATTGCGAATGTGGGAGTGGGGAAAGGACACCTAAAATGGCATTATAATCAGTGATGCGCTGGTAAATGTTCAACAACTGGTTCTCCGGGAGAAACAAATCCTGAGATGA
This sequence comes from Micronycteris hirsuta, assembly GCA_004026765.1. Classification (NCBI taxonomy): domain Eukaryota; kingdom Metazoa; phylum Chordata; class Mammalia; order Chiroptera; family Phyllostomidae; genus Micronycteris; species Micronycteris hirsuta. Next base: position 52,835 of record PVJI01006467.1, on the reverse strand, counting down.
GGCATTTGCTGATATCCATGCTGTAAATACTCTCATCGTGTCCAATTTAAAGCTACCAACATCATGTCACTGAATGAGAAGTTGAGAAGAAATGTTCCAGCATACCACTGATAGAGTAGGCTGTCTGTTTCCTATTTTTGAATATAATATTTTGCATGTTTTACAGAATGCTTTTTCTTCACTGCTGAACTTTTTAGAGTAACTTAAAGCTCTAAAATAAAATACAGATTTCTATTTAGCACAATTCATACCAAAAACTAAAACAGTGTTTGCTTTTTTACTTAAGAACATGAGATTCATTTTACGCAATATATATACAAAACATTCATTTTTAATGTTTTATTAACAACATTTATAAGATAGAACATGGGGACATTTTGGCATTTATTTCGGAACCTAGATAATGGTGTCACTCCTCAAAGCCTTTCCTGGATGTCCCTCTCTAAAGTACCTTCAACGAAATTAACCATTCTTTTCTCTGTGCTTCTATGTAGTCTATTCAGACTGCTATAATAGCCTTACATCACTGCTTGTGACCGCCAACTACTAAATGTTTAGCTAAGAATAGGAACTATGTGTTATTTATGTATATAAAGTATATAAGTATAAATATAAAATATAACATAACTATGTTATAACTATGTGTTATGTTATATTTTCCAGTACCTAGTAAAGTACCTGACACATAATGGGGTGCTTACTAAATATTGGTCCAATAAATGAAGCATTCATAAGCAAAATAAACTTATATATGGGGAAATTACAAGGTTACAATGGAAAACAAATTTAAAGACACTTACCACTTTATTCTGAAAGATTTTTCCACTTCTTGTTTTGCTTTCAGACATATCAAGTTTAGACGTTTTACTGACTAACTGTTCAACCTAGAAAATAATTACACAGAACATAAGAAAAGCTTCTTATATCACAATAATGGGGTTTAAAAATTCAATCACATAAAATTTAGGGTCTTGTTTATTGAGGTAATGAAACCAATAGTCAAACTGACACTGTACACAACTGACCATTCACTTAGTTGAGAAAGTCCCAAATGATCACCACCAGGCTCTACTCTTCTAGAAGAGAAAAACTTTAGCCCACTCCCATGGGAGAAGGGGCTGTGTAAAGGGGAACATTCATCAGTACCATTTTCAAGTTCATTTTATCTAAATGTTACTTCTAGATTTTACTGTAAAAAGAAAAAAAATTAAGAATGTTCTGTTCCAAGGCGACAAAAATGTATTATATACTCCATTTGTAAATACAAAGGGTATTGGATAATAACTGCTTAAGATTCTTTCTAGCTCTGAAATATTGAGATTCTATATACAGTATTTAGATTTATTACTAAACCCACCAATAATATACTTAAAACTTTCAACATATACAGATTTTATTAATGAACATTCTTAATACCCAATTTTCTTCTAAGAGACCTAGAATAAAGAAATCTGAGTAATAATTAAATAAGCATATAATCAAGTCTTTTGGAAAAAAAAGTTAAAAGTGAGATGGAACTATCAAGTTTATACCTGAGAACGAGAAGCTGAAAGATCTTGACTTTCTTTAGATCTCATAATTTCATCTTCCTCATAAGCTAAACTTGGTTCTGTAAAAAAAAGTTAAAATGGTATAAAATTGAATTGGAAATGAATTAATCTACATTTTCATTAACTTCATACCTCCAAGTTCAGAAGACCCAGGAATTTTTTTCTGCTCTTCTGTGTTCATTTCAATGTCAAAATCATCCTACATAATTACATGAAGAAAAAAAATGGACATATTTCAAAAAGAAACTAAAACAACTTGGTAGATGTATTGATGTGCAAATTTCTTTTCTCTGAAGATTAAATATAACATAAAACTACAGCTACTCTACCCTCGCTAGAAAGAAAGTGGTCCTATAATTACTGTTACAAGGCAACTTATTTATCCCGATAAAGTATAAAACACTACTTTGCTGGGTTGCTTTAAGGACAAATGATAAAAATATACAACTTTCTCAAAATATATGATGGTTCTAAGAACCCTTAGATCTTACTGTTGTTTGAGGGCACTGAATTAAACATGTTCATACAACAAGCTGCCACTTCTATAGTTCTGGAATTTCCACACAGATGTTAGCATACACTCTGAATATGCTCCAAAACTCTTCAGGGAGTTAGTTAAGGATAAGATTAGTCATGGTTAGAAATTACAGGTTTTATGTCTACTTTATAATTATTATTCCCTTTGTGACATGTCAAAGAGCTTTAAATATTTTAAAGAAGGCTACATAAATTCCAGACATATTTGTTTATAAAGGAAGATCGGAGTTTAGGTTTTAGGAAAAAGATTTCTTCTTTGACTGTACTGGTTGAAAATGAAATTTTCTATTTGTAAGGTTGTGGCCACAGAGCCTAAATCAGAATAGTCAGTCTCTATATGAAAGTACTGTGGTCCTAATTTAGAATAAAATCAGGCAGGAGAAAACAACAAAGATAAGATTGAAGAACAATTAGGTTAATGATGAAAGATCTTCTGGGAGTGAGGCGACACCAAAAGCTTTTTTGTACTTATTATATTCACCCATTCACTCAACCAATGACTATGCACATCCGTAAATCTAACTGCTAGGTACAGGAGGACAAAAATAAGACACTTTTCTTTCTTCTAGGAACTCCAGAGTGCTTTAGGACAGTGACTATGCAAGCCCTGAAGAAATTCAAGCAGAGCTATAGGGGTGTTGTAAAAATAGTTCCAGCATTTAATTAGGGGATTAGAGTAGGTCAGTGGTTTTCAAACTCTGCTCCAGAGACCAAAGGGTTTCCTCAGAGTCCACTATGAGGGGAGGGGAGGTGGTGAGTGGCTGGGCCTCTAGAACCAGTCCCTGCTTCATTCAAAACAGTTGCACTTTTTAATTTCTTAGAATGATGTTTGTGTAAAGATAAAAAGTTTGCAAACTTTTTGAAGTTTTAAGCTGTGTTGGGTCATATTCAGACTGTATGCTAACAGCTGTATGGAAATTCCAGAGCTATAAAAGTGGCAGCTTATTTTGTGAACATGTCTAATACAGTGCCCTCCAACGACAGTAAGATCTAGGGGTTCTGAGAACCAACACACATTCTGAGGAAGTTGCATATTTTTATCATTTCTCCTTTAAAATAAGACTATACTTCTTTTAAGGTCCCTTCCAAACTTGAGTTTATGATTCTGAGGCAGTATTTATACAAATATTAACAAGAGTTATGCAAGTCCTCGTTGAGACAAATATGTACTACTGCACTTTGTTTCTTTGAATGTACTTACACACATATAATGCTCCTGTTCATCTTCTAAATCATCTTTTTCCATGAGAATTTTTTGAAGTGGTGTTTTTAATTGTTTTGGAAATAATATAGTTGAGTCAATATTTTCCATTCGTTCTTTTTCAGTGGTCACTTTTACTTTGAAGGTGTGAAAGGGCGTTGGGACTTCTCCCACGTTTAAATACATAGGCTCCCCTTCAAATATCACTCCTTCACAATCACCATCCTTAAAACCAGGAGGCTGGTAATCTGGGGGTGTAACTGTAAAAGAGTAAGAATAAACTGTGGTGTTCATAAAATTGAAGAAATTTCAAATAGTAATAAAGAGCATATAATAAAAAGTAAAAATCACTCTTCTATTATCTCTAAGTTCTTATTTTATTCCCTAAAGGTAACCTTTACTTCCCTTCACTTGACTGTTTGTGTAACCTTGAGGAAATTATCATCTTTAATTTGATTTCCTGATCTGTCAAATGAGGAAAATAACAGTACCCACCTGCTAGGGTAAAGTATGTAAAATGCTCAGAACAGAACTGGCACATAGTAAGTATTCAATAAATGTTAGTTGTTATTACGTTGTTGCTTGATGTTGAGAAGATAGTATATGCACGTACAATTTATACTATTCCATATACATTCATATATATACATATATAACCTTAAAAACACAAATGAGATCATACTGTTCTTTTTAACACCTTTTAAATCTGTTTTAATGCTTCTTTTATTTTTTATTTTTCTGTTTTTATTATATTTTTTCCATTATCATTTATTCCCCTTATACCCCCTCCCACGATCACCACACTGTTGTCCATGTCCATGAGTCCTTTTCCCTTTTTCTCAATCCCTCCACCCCTACCCCTTCCCCTCCTTAGCTGTCTATCTAAACTGCTGTCTATGAGTCTGTCTCTATTTTGCTTGTTAGTTCAGTTTGTTCATTAGATTCCACAAGAAAGTGAAATCATATGGTATTTGTCTTTCTCTGACTGGTTTATTTCACTTAGCATAATATTCTCCCAAGTCCATCCATATTGTCACAAAGGGTAAAACTTTCTTCTTTTTTATGGCCAAGTAAAAATTTACCAGCACATTCTTTTTAATAGCTTGCACAGAATCCTACTATACAGGTGCACCATAATTTATTTACTTAATTTATTTACTTAATCCTCCAATGAAGGACACTCAAGGTTGTTTCCATTTTGTTCCTAGTTTAACCAAAGCTATAATGAAAATCCTTATACACATATAAACTCGCATATTTATATATTCTTGTATACAATAAACTTGTATATTACCAAGATACTCTTGTAGCTATAGAAGAATTTCTGGATTAAAGATAATATGCATTTAAAATTTTAATACTGCCAAATTGTCATCTATAAATGTTATATCTATACACACTTTCTCAGGAGTGTATAAAAATGCCCGCTTCCCCCCTACACCCTGGTAAGTGAAAAATGGTACCTCACCATTTAATTTCTTTAATTATGAGTAAGACTGTACCTCTCATAGATATGAAGGGATATTTCCAAAAAAGCCCCTGGACTTTACTTATAAAAATTTTGTATTTATCCTTACATGTTTAAACTTCAATCACCTTCAAAGTACTCTCCCTTTGATGCAATACACCTATTGAGACTTTTTTCCACTGCTCAAAACAGTTTTTAAAGTTGTTGATTTTGATGCCTTTTAGTGCTTCTGCCATTTTCTTGTTTTACCTCCTCCACATCAGCAAAATGTTTCCCTTTGAGGACTTTTTTCATTTGGGGAAACAAAAAAGAGTCGCTCAGGGCATGAAGGGGTGAATAGGGAGGGTGGGACACGGGGGTCATGTTGTTTCTGGTCGAAAACTACTGAACACTTAGTGTGTTTATGCAGGTGTGCTTGCTCATCATGAAATGGGCAAACATGTTGGAACAGTCTTTAAAAAAATTCACTGAAGCTGAATGCAGCCTCTCACACCACCAGCTGGTACAGTGATACAGATGGATTCCTAAAACACTCACCAGTGGGGGAAGCCTGTACTACCAGGGGCCTGCCCTCCCGAAGATTCTGTGTTTTTTGGGTCCCCTTCCTCATGTTATTATCACTGGAGCATTTGTGTATATTTTATTTTCATATTATTATTTTTAATCCTCACCTGAGGATTTGTTTTTATTGATTTTAGAGACAGAGGAAGGGGGTGGAGAGAGAGAGAGAAAAACATCGACTGGTTGTTGACTCCCATATGTGCCCCCAACTGGGGACCAAACCTGCAACCTAGGTATGTGCCCGATCCAGGAATCAAATCCATGACTTTTTGGTACACGGATCATGCTCCAACCAACTGAACTACCCTTCAAAGGTGTTTTGTGTATATTTTTAAAACCCATTTTTTCAAATCCTTCTTTTTCAAATATTAATATTAAATGTAAATTTTATAATTTCAAAAATATATAGTAAGTTATGCCCTTAAAAGCATTTGGGATGAAAACCAATAGTTTCAATAATAATAAAACATACAGGTAACAACTAAAACAGGATGTATTGCAAATAGTACCTTCATCATAGTAAAAAAGTTTCATGGTCAAACAAACATCATTAGGTAAAGGTTCCAGATTTTGCATTAGAACATAAATCTTGCGAATGAGGAGAATACTTGCTTTCTTGGTGTCAGCAGATGAAATAGTAGATTCAGTGGTTTGGTTTCTACTAGAAGAGAACCACATATTATTTTATGACACTTGTAGCTTCTAGTAACATATTTCACATTTTGTTGAGATTCTTACTTCTATTACAGTATTAAGGTGTTAAGTTGAAAGGTACCATAAAATGTCACTATTATAAAAAATTTAATATCACTATTATAAACTAGTAACATAATTTTACATAAATTAAACCAACATGCATTTTATATAAGATGTTTAAAGGAAACAAATGGATTTTAATTATATTTAAATTTAAAAACTCAAGCATACAATAGCTTTCCTACTCTTTGGCTCTGTTTCACTATTAAAATAGCATATAATTAGTCATAGAATCCTGGCTTGCAGTTACTTCAAGGGTATTTGGTACAGCTATACCTTGATGGTTAATTGGGGATGTCTGAGAAATTTCAAAATTAATCCTGAAATTTAGCTACACAGTATTAATATGAATAAATCATAATCTGTTATACAAAAAGAAAACTAAAGAACAATACCTTATGAAGTCCATGATAGGTCCATCCCTGGTGTACTTGAATTTAAACTGATAACATTCTGAAATTGTCTTAAATAGAAAACACTGCAGTTATGTATCCAGTATACAGTACTGGCAGCCAAGTAGCTATGTACTGCCTTTGTATGACTCTCAATATTCACCTAATAATTCTTCTGCCATATTAATCCCTATTGGTTTGTTGAAAATTTAAAGTCCCAATAGTTGATTCTCATGGTTTGGGATTTGGGGCTTCAATCTTGGAGAGAAATCTATTCTTCTACTCATTGTAATGTATGTTAAATACATCAGAGAGAAGGAACCCCTTGGCAGGTAGGTAAGGGAGGCAGCTTATCTCTTACTTTAGCAGAATGACAAAGCACAAAGCTTCAATCCTTGGTATACTGTAACCATGAGCAAGTCATTTAGGATTTCTAAGTCTCAGTTTCCCCAGCTAATAAAAGGGATTGAAAATAGTACCTATCTCATTGGTGGTTGTGAATATTTATCAAATAGGATAATTTATACAAAGCCCTTAATGAAGTGCCTGGCACATCAAGCATTCAATAAATATTATTTCATCAGCAAGGTTTCTCTTTCATTGAAAGAAAAATTGTGCAACTGTAAAATATCTGAAAGTAAATGAACACTTTTCTGAATAGTTTCTGAACAATTAACTAATTCATAGCCTTTGCCCTTATGATTTTGTCGCATGGACATATATTAAGGCATGAGTATCAAAGAAAAGATACATTCTCAGCCTCTTGAAGCTCTAATTCTTTTATTAAGTTCTTTACATTTTAATGCTCCATAGGGATGGGGATTAGTTCTTTCTTTTTTAAAAATCTGCTTTTCCATAACTGAGTAAAACACTGTATTATAACAGCTGTAATGTAATGGTTATGCACCCAGATCATGAACTGGACTTCTTAGCTCCAAATTCTGGTTCTTCTATTGTGAACACAGGCAAGAAACCTTGTATCTAGGTTTCCTTATCTATAAAGTAGAGATGATAATGGCAGCTACCTCTCAAAAGTTGTGATGAAATAATGAGGTAACACAGAAAGATCCAAAGAACAGAACCCAATACCAGTAAGCACTCAAGAGATTCTTCTTCCCCTTAGGTTCTTCGGGTTTTTATTTTCATTTCCTGTAATCCCTACTTGAATTGTCAGATGAACTGGTAGATGTGACTGCACAGGGATGAATATTCAAAGTTTAAGGAGGAGTTTCTTATTTTTCTCAAACTCAACACCTTTCATAATTCTATAAAAGGAATATTGGAAAGAACCAGAAGTCAGGAGATATAAGTTATTTCTAACGGTCTGTGGCTTTGTATCCTAGGGTCAGTCACATCATCTCTCTTGTAGTAAGTGTATAAATTGGTTTAAAGATAAAAATACAAACCCTGTCTTATCACAAAAAAGATTTTTTGAGGTTTGAATGTAAAAATATATATGAAAGTGCATTGATTAAAACACAATTATAAGCATAAGATATTATAATTTGTTATTTTTAGATATTAGAGGCATTGTTTCTTTTCTTAAAAGATTTTATTTATTTTTAGAGAGAGGGGAAGGGAGGGCAAAAGAAAAGGAGAGAGACTTCTGACCAAGATGGAGGTGTAGGTAGATACACTGTGCCCCCTCAAACACCCAAAAGAAAGACAACAACAAATTTAAAAACAAAAAACAACCAGAACTGACAGAAAATCGAATGTAGTAAGTCTGACAACCAAGGAATTAAAGAAGAAACATTTATTCAGACTGATAGGAGGAACAGAGATGGGCAGCCAGGCGGACTGGGTGAGGCGGTGGCTGGCAGACCTGGCAGTCCCACATTCATGTGCAGATAAACCAGGAGGAACAACTGGGGAGCGAGACAGACTGAGCAACCTAGGGTTCCAGTGTGGGGAAATAAAGCTGCAAAACCTCTGGCTGTAAAAACCTGTGGGGACTGAGGCATCAGGAAATTCCCAGCCTCACTGGAGAGTCATTGGAGAAACCCACAGGGTCCTAGAATGTACATGGGAATCAACACCAGAAGGGCCCAATTTGCTTGTGGGTAGCATGGGAAGTGACTGAAAGCCGGCAGAGAGCTTAACAAGTAGCATTGTTCCCTCCTAGACCTCTCCTTCACATATAGCAACACAACGCAGCAACATGGGTTGCCCCACCCTGTCAAATACCCAAGGCTCTGCCCCTTACTATGTAACAGGTGCACTGAGACAAAAAAATATGGCCCAAATGAAAGAACAGATCAAAGCTCCAGAAAAAATACAACTAAGTGATGAAGAGATAGCCAACCTATCTGTTTGAAACATTGGTAATCAGGATGCTCACAGAAATAGTTGAGTATGGTTGCAAAATAGAGGAGAAAGTGAAGGCTATAAAAAGTGAAGTAAAGGAAAATGTACAGGGAACCAACAGTGATGGGAAGGAAACCGGGACTCACATCAACGGTTTGGACCAGAAGGAAGAAATAAACATTCAACCAGAACAGAATGAAGAAACAAGAATTAAAAAAAGTGAGGAGAGGCTCAGGAACCTTCAGGATAACTTTAAATGTTTCAACATGCAAATCATAGGGGTACCAGAAGGAGAAGAGGAAGAGCAACAAATTGAAAACTTACTTGGAAAAATAATGAAGGAGAACTTCCCCAAGCTGGTGAATGAAATAGACTTCCAGGAAGTCCAGGAAGCTCAGAGAGTCCCAAAGAAGTTAGACCCAAGCACACACCAAGGCACATCACAATTACATGACCCTAGATTAAAGATAAAGAGAGAATCTTAAAAGCAGCAAGAGAAAAGGAGACAGTTACCTACAAAGGAGTTCCCATAAGACAATCAGCTGATTTCTCAAAAGAAACTTTGCAGGCAAGAAGGGGCTGGAAAGAAGTATTCGAAGTCATGAAAGGCAAGGACCTACATCCAAGATGACTCTATCCAGCAAAGCTATCATTTAGAATGGAAGGGCAGATAAAGTGCTTCTCTGGTAAGGTCAAGTTAAAGGAGTTCATCATCACCAAGTCCTTACTATATGAAATGTTAAAGGGACTTATATAAGAAAAAGATGATAAAAAATGTGAACAGTAAAATGACAACAAACTATCAACAACCGAACCTAAACAAAACAAAAACAAAAACTAAGCATACAACTAGAACAGGAACAGAATCACAGAAATGGAGATCATATGGAGGGTTTCAGTGGGGAGGGGGAGGGGGGAATGGGGGAAGGGTACAAGGAATAAGTAGCATAAATGGTAGGTAGAAAATAGACGGGGAGGTTAATAATAGCATAGGAAATGTAGAAGCCAAAGAACTTATATGTACAACCCACAGACACGAACTATGGTGGGGAAGGGGAATGTGGGTGGGAGGAGGTATGCAGGGCAGAGGGGGGAAAGTGGGACAACTGGAATAGCATAAGCAATAAAATATATTTTAGAAAAAGAAAGGGAGAGAAACATCAATGTGAAAGTGGAACATCAATCAGTTGTTTCTCATACTCGGCAACCTTTTGCTTTGCAGGACAATGCCCAACCACCTGAGCCACACCGGTCAGGACAAGGCATTATGTTTCTTTACTAACTTAAACACACTTACCTGTGGGTCTTCTGGGTTGGTGTATACCTATTTGAAAATAATTTACAACTGAGTATACGAGGCTAAGTATTCAAAGAGAACTAAATTGGTTGTTTAGACTAAACTATTATACGAAATCAGCAAAATAAAATACAAAGCAACCCCTCCCCACAATTATTAATTTGTTACTTTTTCCACTGACTAGGTCAGTTATTTGAATAAAGTGACATAATTAATCGATGGTTTTAGTATTATTTAATTATGCGAAGCCTAATTTTACTGTCTTTAAAAAAATACAATTTAAAAATACTTAAATACTTACAGCTAGAACAACCATCCTTAGCTGAAATACAACAAAGAACAAAAATCTTACTTTTATTGTATAAAATATTTTTTCATGATGGATCATAAGAATTCTGTCCTAGTTCAACACTTATTCCTAACAAGAAATAATCTAGCAGAAAACAGACTTCATATGATGCATATAAAGTAACATATACCTTAGATAGCTTTGTCTATTTTCCAAAATATCTATTTCTAGTTGACTTAGTGAAGAATGAAATTCATGTTATTTGCTTAAGTAAATGGTCACTACCACCAGTTACAAGGAAAACATATATTGTGAAAGAACACATTAAACCTTTCCAATATGAAAACTGATTTTGAAAGGAGAAAAAGTACAGAGTTCAGAGCCCTGCTCATTTAATAAAGGGAAGAGGCTTTGGAGACCATAAAAACAGACAATAACAGGAAATCATTTATTCAAGGAACCTGCTCAAATTTTAGAGTCATCCTTGATTTGGATCTTTTCTTATACTCCAGAACCAATCCACCAACAAGTCCAATCAGTTCTACTTGTCAATTATATCCTGAATCTTTTTTTTTCCTCCTCTACTGCTATCCTAGTCTAAGCCACCAGTTTTTTTTCCCTTTACTTTACTTCATTCTTTCTTTGCTTTCTTTTCTTCTTTCCTTCCTTCCTTCTTCTTTTTTTAATCAGTAATAAAATGCTATTCTCCTTAATTCCAATCTGTTCTACAGTATATTCTCTATTTAGCAGCCAAAGTAATTTTTAACATATAAATCAAATAACATTACATTTCTACTCAAAACCTTCAAATGACTTTTATTTGCACCTAAGGAAAATCCAAACTTCTTACCTACACAGCATGAATGCTCTGGCCCTGCCTATCTCACCAGGCTTATCTCATACCACTCTCCCCCACTGTTCATTACACTCCAATCATACTGGCCTTTTTGTTCTGTGAACTCTCCAAACTCCCTTCCAACTCCGCATTTGCCGCTCTCCTAGGAATACTCTCTCCCCCAAATCAATGCCTGCCAGTTTTATTCTCATTCAAGTCTCAGGTTAAATGTCACCTCCCCAAGGTAGCTCCTCTGACCACCCATCTAAAGTAACCCCATCTTTCCATTACCACATAATTTTTCAAAAAATTTTAGTGGCATTTAACATTATTGGAAATTATCTTACTTGCTTGTTTTTTTTTTTTTAAGATTTTATTTATTTTTAGAGAGAGGGGAAGGGAGGGAGACAGAGAGGAAGAGAAACAGCAATGTATGGCTGCCTCTCACATGGCCCTCACGGGGACCTGGCCTGCAACCCAGGCATGTGCCCTGATTGGGAATCGAACCGGGACCCTTTGGTTCCCAGCCCGCACTCAATCCACTGAGCTACACCAGCCAGGGCTTTGACTTGCTTGTTTTATTGACTGTTTTCTCCCTATAGAAGGAATTCTGTATCATGTGACCGCTATTAGCTTACCCAGTTCTTGCCTAGAATATGTGCCTAGCACATAGCAGGCACTCAATATTTAACAAACATTAAATATTTAAGGCCTTAATGAAGGAGTTTAGTGACCATGGATAAAATTGTATCTTCTTTACAACTTTAACTTCTTTATATGTGTTGATACAAACATATGTTAAGTATACAAAAAGGCTCATAGTCTATAGTGAAACCTCATTAGTCGAAATTTCACTAATTCAGAATTTGTGACAATTTAGACTATATGGAAATTTATTTTTGAATGCTCATAAAGAAATGCTTTATTATTAGTATAAATAAAATTATAGAAGGCATGTGCAACTAATGAATAAACAATTTAAGGGCTTTTAATTCATTAAGTTTTTGTAAATTAAGATGTGTTATTAATACAAATGAGTATTAACAATTGAACAAAACTGTCATGGCAAAATCTTGAGTATTAATTCTATCAGCTTTAGATGAGTTGAGTATTACTCTTTAAAACATTGAAATGTTCAGACTTTTTAGTAATTTGGACTGGCCAATGCCCAAGTTAGTTTAAATTAATGTTTTACTATATGGTAACTGATGTTACATTTGTGGAATAAATTGTGGGGAAAAAAGGACACAGAGACACTGACTTACATATTTTTTCTGTAAAGCATCATAGCATCCTAGCATCCTAAAAAATAAGCAAGGATTCATTTTCAGATTAAACAGTTCCAGAAAACAGCTCTTTTAATAAATCTCCATATTATTGCATGACTAAATGGTGTAAAATTTTCTTATTAAAGATCCCTTATTATTAACTAGCTTAAAATAATAAAATAAAACAATGTGGCAGAAATATAAAATGTTGATATAGATGGAAAGGAAGATATGAAATATTTGACAGCTAGTATTTGTGGGAAACAATAATAGGAAAATGAAGCCCATTCATATGGAGCATAAAAGAAAAATTTCAATGCAAAACTCCAATTTCCTGCAAAAATTGTATCCAGAGTTAGAGGAGGGGAATCACTAAAATTGGGTTAAACACTGAAAGGTATCCAAGGTACAAAATAATGTGATTTAACAAAATAAATAATATTCTGTTGTTAGACATTCTTTTACTTACCACTTCACTAACTGTGTAGATCCTGGACAACTTTTATCGTCTCTCAGAATTTTGACACAAAGATCTAAACACAAAAATTATAATATAAATATAGAGCTACTTAAGATTAGTAGCCCTGGCTGGTGTAGCTCAGTGGATTGAGTGAGGGCTGTGAACCAAAGGGTCACCAGTTCAATTCCCAGTCAGGGCACATGCCTGGGTTAAGGGCCAGGTTCCCAGTATGGGGCGCATGAGAGGCAACTACACATTGATATTTCTCTCCTTCTCTTCCCCTCTCTCTAAAAATGAATAAATAAAATCTTAAAAAAAAAGATTAGTAAACAACTATAAATTTAAAATGAAGATTGTATTCATCAGCTGTGTATTATTGGTATATTATTAATGTCAATGCATTTCCAGATGATTATTAATAATATAATTAAAGAAAGGTTATATGAAAACAAATAATCTTTTTATCCTTATTATAAAATGGCATCATAATGATTAGAGTACATGTTGATAAGTAGAAAATCATTTTTAAAATCTATAGATGTAACACTTTTATGTCATTGTTATCCAAGAGTCTTAGAATATTTGCAATGGGTCCTTATTTCAGTAAAATAATTGTAAAAGACCAAAAAGTTAACTTATTAGAACCCTGCAAAAAGCAACATGTAATACAGTGAAAAGGACTGAGGTATCTCAGTCTCAGGTTCTGTATCTGAAAAACATGAATAACACCTAACTCATAGTTCTAGAAGGTGAATTACAAGATATCATACATAACATAGTACTTTCTATATCACCCAGCATACAGTTGGTACATAACATTAGGCACAATATTACATACATATTATGTGCTGGGCAATAAATTATTACTGTAGTATGAACTGGCTGTATTATTTTTACACATGAACATACACTACCACTGTACAAAGCTTTAAACAATATAATATTTTTATCTTATCTTCATCATTGTAAGAGTTCCTTTAACATCAGGTGAAATTATACTTGAGAAACTGAGGGAAAAAATTATGTTTAAGTGCTTTTAAAAGTACGGAATATATTTTATAGAAACCACTTAGATGTCCACACAAAAACTTGTACACAAATGTGACATTATTTATAACTGAAAAATAGAAACAATTCAAATGTTCATCAACTGATAAATGGATAAAATGGTATGACCATATAATGGAATATTATTGAGCAATTAAAACAATAAAGTGCTAATTCATGCTACGACATGGGTGAACCTTAAAAACATTAAACTAAGTGAAATAAGCCAGGCAGAAAGGGCCACATGTTATATGACTGCATTTACATGAAATGTCTAGAATAGAAAAATCCATAGGGATAGAAAGCAGGTTGGTGGGTTTTTAGGACTGGAGAGGTTGAGGGAAGTGAGAGTGACTTAATGGATATGGAGTTTCTTTTGGAGTGATGAAAATGTTCTAAAATTGACAGTGGAGATAGTTGCATTCCTCCATGAAGTTCTAAAAATCACTGAATTGTGCAATTTAAATGGGTAAATTGTCAGGTGTATGCATTATATCTCAACTTAATTTAATAAAGTGTTTATTAAAGAAACAAAATCTCCAATTCAAAATTCATAGTTTTAGAGCAAACCAAAATAAAGTAACATGTTAAAAGAAAGTATCATTTTATTTTTTAAAAGATTTTATGTATTTATTTTTAGAGAGATAGGAAGGGCAAGAGAAAGAGAGGGAAAGAAATCAGTTGCCTCTCAAACACCCCAACTGGGGATTGAACCCGAAACCCAGGCACGTGCCCCGACTGGGAATCAAACTGATGACCTTTCACTGGTGACCACTGAGCCACACCAGTCAGGGCTCTTTAAAGAGAGTTTTAAAATAAATATGATATTACCATCAAAGTATCTTGTTCCATAAGCACATTCTGGAAATATTCCTCTCAAATACGTGATGCAGGATACTGAAATTGCTAGAAGCCTCTTCACTAGCAGCAAAGACTGCTGCTCAGTTGATATCTTATTGGGAAATCCCAACTCACTCTAAATTCAAGGGAAATTTAAACATTTAGACTTATTAAAAATAAAGTCTTCCTAAACTTGTAATAGACCTAACTTTGCAAAAGTACAGTACTCTCCCAAGAATTCCTAACCATAGTAGTTAATAATCCCAGGAAGTCAGTGTGGCTTCTAAGACGTGAGTTGTGTTTCCAGGGTAGCAGCCTAAACATAACGTAGAAACTGCTAAAATCATGTTAAAAATCCCCTTGCAGGTTAACTGTCTGTAAATGCATAATATATGGATAGATAATACTGTGTAATGCATAATCTGTGCAAAGATAACAATTTTATCTCAGGGGTGGACTGCTATGAATGATAATTTCATCAGCGGAACAGAGCAGCATTCATTAATACCCAGTGTAAACTGAACTTAGACCAGCCATTGTAGGCAACGCATCAAACATGCAAAAGATGGCTCCATTAATTCAAAATAGTTTAGCAGAAACTTTTATTCCTTAAAACGTGCAGTTTCCTGGTATCACTAAACCCTCAAATAGTTGACTCTAACTTTCAAATACAAAAATAGCTGAGAGTTCAAGAAAGAGTAAAATTAGCTAAATTAAAATATGTTCAAATACAAGACATCATACCATGGAAGTTCTCTGCAACTGTGCAGTGGCCATCTTCTGATGAAGAATTTTCTTTAATTCAACCTTGTGATACAAATGCAAGCTTTAACTTCAGACCTTACTTTTATCCCTAATATTCTAGTTTATTACATGTAAAAGCAGAAAGAATGAAATGTGACTAAATGAGAGGATTCCTTTACTTAAAATGAAATCTTCAAAAACGTTCATTTTGCAACTCTTCGGAGGTGCCACTTTTAAGACATGTGACCAGCGAGTCTCACATAAGTGGTTTATTTAAAAAGCTTTTAAAAGACCCTTTGAAAAAAGGCATAATCTTTTATTTTTCTTCACTTCGCATTATTCAAACATTGTCAACATTGTACGGGTAGATATTAGGTAATGAAAAACTGCCCCTGCCGAACAAACCCTTTAAAATAATCTTTTAATGTTTGTTTTAAATTTGCCGTTTCAAAATATCAGAATGAGGTAACTTTCCTCACTAAACTTTAGCATGGCTCTGCATATAACATATTGTCCTACTCTGTGAAACAACCATAAAAGGAAACCAAAAATATTCCAGATATTTTTTTACTGATTTTTTCTCAATTATAACTTTACTATTTTGATGTTTCCACTTTTTGGTGTCAATTTAATTTTTCTTAATCAGACAATTCAACTCAACAATCAGTGTAGAAAAAGAGTCTTTTTACTGTAAACATTTAAATTTATCCTGACGAAGCCTCGTCGAGACGCCGGAGTTAATCTACTTTCAAAAACTTCTAACTAGGTATATATTTTTCCCCACATGTTTTTCCATTAAGAATCTAAGAAACTTAAAAGTAGACGGAAGGTGACCGAAAAAGATTTAAAAGCAAACAATATTAGCAATAAAATTAAGAAAGAAAAAAGACACAAACATATACATTACATAACGTCCGACGCTCGGCACCAGCCACCTAGACCTGCACCACGAAGACCGCGCTTTGCGTGGTGCGCATGCGCCTTCCTTCAACGGTTGCCAGGAGCAGCGCGACAATAGCCTTTTGACCCCCTGTCGAGGTCAGCTTTCCCGCCAAGAGCAGTGCAAGGCATGCTGGGAACCCCAAGAACATGGAGCTTTGTGTCAACTGGAAAAGACACTGGATGCTTCAGGGAATGGTTAATAATTGCATGTGCAAAGCTTTGCTGATATGCATAGATTTCCTGCAGTGACCAAAGTGTTCTCAACCGGCATTTAATTAATCATATTAGTTTCAGATTGTTTCTCACTTTGATTTTGTTATTAGATATATCACATAGTGCATTACCACTTTACAGTCTAATGTATCTTCAGGAAACCAGTTGCTCTAGCAGTCTCCTACTTAGATATTTCTACTGTGCTGTTATCTATGGGTACAGCAGATAGCTGTGAGTGTAATCCATGTCTCATTTAGAAAAAAATAATAAAATCAGAGCTGATAGGTAATTGGAGATAGTCTAGCTGTACAAGATTCTTAGATTACAGACCGGCTGGTGTAGCTCAGTGGATTGAGCGCGGGCTGGGAACCAGGCAGTCCCGGTTCGATTCCCAGTCGGGGCATATGCCTGGGTTGCGGGCCGGGTCCCCAGTGAGGGCCATGTGAGAGGCAACCATACATTGCTGTTTCTCTCCCTCTCTTTCTCCCTCCCTTCCCCTCTGTCTAAAAGTAAATAAATAAAATCTTTAAAAAAAAAGATTCTTAGGTTACAGATTGTTATATATCCAAATAAATTGTGTAAGTACAAACATATTGTACTTATTCATAAACTTTAATATATCTATATTACCAGTTAGAAAAGTCACCCCATATGTGAAAAGATTTTTCCAGAGTCAATTAGGAGAGGAATGAAGACTGGAACCCTGTTTTCAGAGTCAAAAATAGTTAAAATCCCCTGGCCTAATAATTATTTTGTTTTATATTTCTCTTACACTTAAAGTTTATAAAGGGCTTTCATATTCACTATCATATTCTCCTTACTTTTACCATGTTTCTTGCAAGCCCCTTGTGAGGAAGACACAATATTATCCCTGTGTTAGAGATGAGGAAACCGATTCCAGTGAAATTGGTTTGCCCCAATCACAGCTAATTTCAGTGTTGGCGGAAGGGGAACCACATATTAAGTTTATGGCATGGTGCTTCATGGTAAATTTATTTTGAATCATTAATAACTATGAAGAAAATAAAATATGGAAAAGTAAATAGCCCATTTGTGAATCATGAATCAGAATAATACTGTAGGGGAGGAATCATTTCTCCTCTATTTTGTTAGGGTCTTTGGCTGCAATTTAAACTGACAGAGACAGAATAACAGAAGAAATGCATACAAGTTCATATATACATATGTATGTGTGTATATATTATATATAACATACATATAATATGTATGTATGTGTTAAATATATATTAAGTATATACATTTGTATATTAAATCTATATTTACATATGTATATATAATATACATATACATATTTACATGTATTTGGGAGTCTTCACAAGAAAAATGAAGACCCAAAGAAGCAGAGTTGAATGCTTACATATTGAATTGGACAAAGAGTAGTAAATTGTGAAAATGTGACTATGCAAAAGGGCTTTGGCGGGGTTGCTAAAAAAAAAAACCAGAAGTGAATAATAGGATAAAAGTTAAACAATTTGTACAGATTTATCTGGGCTTTGACTTCACATCCTTGGTGATAAGAATGTCTCTTTCTTTCTGGTATAGGGAGGACACCTTTCACACAGGAATTTCATCTCCTGCTTTTAAAAAAAAAAAAGAAGGAAATCAGAATGTCTTTCTTGCAACACCCTTTAACTGAAAATAGTCAAGATGCCAGGGCAGCATATTTTGGGTTATGTGTTCTGAACTCCTTCAATGCAATCACTAGCTATAGGTTAACCAACTATATCACTGACTATGTATTCAGGATGAGAGTGGAGAAAAGGGTGGTGTTGGTGAAAGAGACCTTAAACATCAACTACCATAATAGTAGTATACAGATAACATTTAAAATTGATAAGTCAAAAAGTAGCAATACAAATATATTAGAAACCTGAAGGTAAATACTAAAAACACACCTAAAGTTATCATTGATTAAAAAATATGACTGATTTAAAAAATATTGGTTGAGAGAATGGGATATGCACCTTTACAGAAGAAAAAAACCCCATAAAACAGCTCTGGCTGATGTAGCTCAGTGGATTTAGCGTGGGCCTTCAAACCAAAGGGTCGCCAGTTCAATTCCCAGTCAGGGCACATGCCTAGGTTACAGCCCAGATCCCCCTACCCCTGGCTGGTGGTGCATGAGAGGCAACCACACATTGATGTTTCTCTCCCTCCCTTTCCCTCTCTCTAAAAACAAATAAATTTAAAAAAAAAGAATAACAATGACCATTAAAAAAAACACCTTCATTTATGCATAGTGTTGATGATAGTACCATTTTGTATGTGTCCCTGAATTGTTTAACAGCTACTAGGTATTGTAGAGATCATAATATCTTTGGTTGTTAGAAACTGAGAGATTCTTAGTTATGTTACACAAGCACTGCTAAGTAAGATACACATATCTATATACTGTGGATCAATTTTTATACAATTTATCATTTGCTTTTTGTTGTTGGAGAGGAAAAACTTTATCCTCTTAGGTTTAGTACCTAGGGACCTGCGAATTAAACTAACACACAGATTAACCAGAGGAAAAATATTTAATTATGTACATATTCACAGGAGTTTGGAAAGAAATATGACTCAAGGCTATGGTTAGAATTTGGAGTTTATATGCCATCTTAATAGGGGATAGGAAGGGGCAGAGGGACACTTAATGGAGAACAAATGACTTTTAGGAAAAATAAATAGGTCCTTAGGAGAATAAACGGAATATATGATAGTTTTATGACAATGCTTAGGCGTTTTCCCATCCAGGTGCTGACTTGTGCTGACTTCTCATCTTTGGTGATAAAAGTCAATCTTTCCTTGTTGTGAAACTCCATGGCGGGTGCTTCATGACAGTGAATTCTTCTGGGAGATACAGCTTTTGGGAAAGTAAGGAGAGCTGAGAAAAAGTTTCTTTCTGCTGATGTTGATTTTCAAATGTCTTTAGTTCAAAATAACCTGCTTGCTACTGTGGCATATTCTGGACCCTTTCCAAATTAATGATAAAAAAGAACATATGTATGTTTAAGTTGCCTATATATGAATAATAAAGTATAGAAAAATATACAAGAAACTAATAATAGTGATTACTTCTAAGGAGGAGGGATCTGAGCCTAGAGGGAAAAGAATTAGGATAGAGATTTTTCCTGTATATATAGTCAATCATTATTATTCACGGACTTCATAAATTTGAATTTGCCTATTGACTAAACTTTATTGGTAACCCTCAATTTACTAATCAATTCAATGCAGTGTTTTTGCAGTAATTTGCAGACATGTGTAGAGTGGTGAAAAATTTGAGTCTCTCTACATATGTGTTTCCAGCTGAGGCTGAACAAGATGATGCTCTGTCTTCTTTCAGCTCTCACATTATAAACAAGTGGCCCATTTGTGTTCTATTTAGTACCATATGTTTTGCATTTTTGTGCTTTTCTGTGATTTTGCTCTCGAAAATGGATAGTGCTGAAGTGCTTTCTAGTGTTCCTAAACATAAGAAAGTTGTGCTGTAATTGGCAGTTACAAAATAGTCACGGGGATGCAAAGTACTGAATAGAGAAGTCAGTAATGCAGTAACTGTGTATGGCATCAGGGAGAATGAAACTTATTGGGGGGAACACTTTTTAAATTATATCAATGTCTAACCACTATTCTGTGCACCTGAAACTAATATGATATTGAATATCAACTGTAATTTAAAAAAAGAAAACAAGAAAGTTGTGATATGCCTTACAGAGAAAATACATTTGTTAATAAGCTTTGTCCAGACAGTACTATTGGCTGTGAGTTCAATGTTAATAACTCAACAAAATACATTAAATAAGATGTCTTTAAATGGAAACATACATAAAACAAGATTGTGTATTGCCAGTTGAGGAAGATGTGACCAAGGTCTCGCAGGAATCTAACCCGGTATGTCCCCTAGAAGCAATGGTTCAGTATTCAATAATCTCGAGTTCACAGTATTGTTTGCACATAACTGCTGCAAATCATGAGAATTGACTTGTATACTGACAGGGTTTAGAACATGCTACCCTGAAATATGGTACCTTGGCATATTGAATATTTTAAGCTGGAGGAATTTGAGAAAATGCAGGAGCAATAAGGGCTCTCTCTTAGCTGGCCCCCCTTTCACCTGAAGCGGTTCATAGAAATAGCAGTGCTGAAGGACTCTTCGAAGCAAGTCATAAGACCATCATGTGAGAATATATTTTCCTGTACCTGGAAGAAAGGAGCATCCTCTGTCCAGAGTCAAAGGGATGCCTAGCGGAATCCCAAGGAGCAGGCCTTGCTAAATGCCCTCCCATTTACTACCTTTAGCTCATACCCTTTTGTCCTATCACATTTTTCCAGGACTTTCCACTCATCAAACATAGTCTAAAAACAATGAAGTTTAACTGTTTCTACTAAACCTTATTTCCTTATGAAGGCTCCCATGTAATGTAAAACTTACATTAAATAAATTTTTATACTTTTCTCTTTTTAACCTGTCCTTGTCAGTTCAATTTACAGGGCTCCAGCTGAAGAACCTAAGAGGGTAGTAGGAAAAGATACTTTTTTTGTCCCTACAATACCTTTTGATTTTTTAAAAAATATATTTTATTGATTATGCTATTATAGTTGTCCCAATTTTTTTCTGCTTTGCCCCCCTCCACCTAGTACACCCATTCCTTCCAGCAATCCCCCCCTTAGTTCATTTCCATGGGTCATGCATGTAAGTTCTTTGGTCACTCCATCACCTATACTGTTCTTAACATCCCCTTGTCTATTTTGTACCTATCAATTATGCTTCTTAATCCCTGCAACTTTGCCCTCATTTTCCCCCTTCCCCCTCCCAACTGATAACCTTCCAAATGATTACCTATCTATGATTCTGACCCTGTTCTGCTTGTTTGCTTAATTTGCTATTTGGATTCAATTATTGATAGTTGTGACTTTATTGCCATTTTATTTTTTAAATATATTTTATTGATTACGCTATTACAGTTGTCTCATTCCCCCCCTACTTTATTCCCCTCTGCCTTGCACTCCTCCTCCCACCCGCATCCTCCCCTCCTTAGTTCATGTCTATGGGTTGCACATATAAGTTCTTTGGCTTCTCCATTTCCTATACTATTCTTAACCTTCCCCTGTCTATTTTGTACCTACAATTTATGCTTCTTTCTTTTTAAAATTATTTATTTATTTATTTATTTATTTTTAGAGAGGGGGGAGGAAGGGAGGAAAAGAGGGAGAGAAAGAAACATCAATGTGTGGTTGCCTCTCACATGGCCCCCACTGGGACCTGGCGCACAATCCAGGCATGTGCCCTGACTGGGAATTGAACAGGCAACCACTTTGCTTCTCAGGCCAGTGCTCAATCCACTGAGCTACACAAGCCAGGGTTATTTATGCTTCTTATTCCCTGTACCTTTCCCCCCTTCCTCCCCCTGCCCCCTCCCACTGTTAACTCTCCATGTGATCTCCATTTCTGTGATTCTGTTCCTGTTCTAGTTGTTTGCTTAGTTTGTTTGTTTTTTCCTAAGGTTCAGTTGTTGATAGTTGTGAGTTTGTTGTCATTTTACTGTTCACATTTTTTATCTTCTTTTTCTTAGATAAGTCCCTTTAACATTTCATATAATAAAGGCTGGGTGTTGATGAATTCCTTTAACTTGACCTTACCAGAGAAGCACTTTATCTGCCCTTCCATTCTAAATGATAGCTTTGCTGGATAGAGTCATCTTGGATGTAGGTCCTTGCCTCTCATGACTTCGAATACTTCTTTCCAGCCCCTTCTTGCCTGCAAAGTTTCTTTTGAGAAATCAGCTGATTGTCTTATGGGAACTCCTTTGTAGGTAACTGTCTCCTTTTCTCTTGCTGCTTTTAAGATTCTCTCCTTATCTTTAATCTAGGGTCATGTAATTATGATGGGCCTTGGTGTGTGCTTCCTTGGGTCCAACTTCTTTGGGACTCTTTGAGCTTCCTGGACTTCCTGGAAGTCTATTTCCTTCACCAGCTTGGGGAAGTTCTCCTTCATTATTTTTCCAAATAAGTTTTCAATTTGTTGCTCTTCCTCTTCTCCTTCTGGTACCCCTATGATTCGCATGTTGGAACATTTAAAGTTGTCCTGGAGGTTCCTGAGCCTCTCCTCATTTTTTTAAATTCTTCTTTCTTCATTCTGTTCTGGTTGAATGTTTATTTCTTCCTTCTGCTCCAAACTATTAATTTGAGTCCCAGTTTTCTTCCCGTCATTGTTGGTTCCCTGTATATTTTATAGCTTTCTCTTATTCCTCTATTCAGCGACCATAATCAACCATTTCTGTAAGCATCCTGATTACCAGTGTTTGGAACTCTGCATCTGATAGGTTGGCTATCTCTTCATTGCTCAGTTCTATTTTTGGAGATTTGATCTGTTTTTTCATTTGGGCCATATTTTTTTGTCTTGGCATACCTGTTACATAGTAAAAGGTGGAGCCTTTGGTATTCGCCAGGGTAAGGCAACCCACTTCACTGCACTGTGGCACTGTATGCAGGGGAGCGGTCCGAGAGGGAACAATGCCATTGCTTAGCTCTCAGCTGGCTTTCAGTCACTTCCCCCCACTACCCACAAGCAAATTGGGCCCTTCTGGTGCTGATTCCCAAGTGGTTGGTTTTGTGTACGTTCTAGGACCCTGTGAGTCTCTCCAATGAACTCTCTTATGAGGCTGGAAGTTTCTCCACTGCCACAACTCCCACAGATTATTACTGACAGAGGTTTTGAGGCTTCATTTCCTGTGCTGGAACCCTGGGTTGTGTGGTCTGTCTTGCTCCCCAGTTGTTTGTCTCCGGTTCAATCGCACGTGAATGTGGGACCTCCCACTCAGCCAGCCACTGCCTTGCTTTGTGTTCTCTCCACCTCCACTACCCATTTCCGCCCCTCCTCCCAGTCTGAATCAATGTTTATTCTTTAACTCCTTGGTTGTCAGTTTCATTTTCTGGCGTTTCCGGTTATTTTTGTTGTTAAATTTGTTGTTGTCCTTCTTTCGGTTGTGCGAGAAGGCAAAGTGTATCTACCTACACCTCTATCTTGGCCAACTATTGCCATTTTAATGTTCATCATTTTGACCTTCTTTTTCTTATATTTTGAGCCATATGAATATATGAAGTCTACTAAAAATAGATAAATTTTAAAAATAATCTCAGGAACAGATAGCTACCTATTAAAAAATTTTAACTTACTGTTTTATTAGAAACAGTCTCGTTAATTATCTTTAGTGAAGCAGAAAGGGAAAAAGAACAAAATCCTTTCAAAGTACAGGTCTGGGAAGGGTAGGAAAAAGAGGAAGGGAGAGAAAGTTTCGAATAAGGGGTTCCTTTAAATTTTAACAGGAGTTTCAAAAGTTTCTAAAAAGTGTTAGATTTCCATTATTATGAAAAAACTATTAGGACATGCTTTTACTTTTAACACTTACAATGTGCTGATCATTCATTTGTATTCATTCATCATCCATTGATTATTTCTCTCAACAAATAGTGACTGATTACTTTAAAGCAGGCACTATGCTATTTTCTAGGTACAATGATTTCAACCCTCATTCAGCTTACAATCTAATGAAGGAGAGAGATATTATACAAATAAGCATATAAATACCTGTATAACTACAATATGATATGTTATAAAAGAGAAGCACCGGATTTAGTGAGAAAGTCAAAGGTGGAGAACACTAATTTAGATGAGAACGTGGGTCAAGGAAGGCTCTCTGAGGAAATCACACTTGAATTTCAACCAGAAGTATGTGTAGAAGTTACTAGAAGAGTTGAGGTGAAGGAAGTATTCTGGGCAGAGAAGACTTGCAAAGGCTGCCAAGGAAAAAGTGCTTAAAAAGTGGAAGGAAGACCAGTGTGGCTAGAGCATAGCAAATGTGGGAAACTGGCTCCAGATAAGACAGGAAAACTGGGATATAGAGAACTTACTAGTCAATGTTTAGGAATTGGTATTATTATTATTTTTTAATTCTCACCCAAGGATATGTTTATTGAGTTGAGAGAGAGAGGGAAGGAAAGAGACAGAAAGAAACATCAATGTGAGAGAAACATTAATCAATTGCCTTCCATAGGCCCCCCAACTGGGGATTGAACTCACCGCCTAGGTATGTGCCCTGAATGGGGATAGAACCCACAACATTTTGGTCCATGGGACAACACTCCAACCAACTGAGCTACCTGGCCAGGGCTTATTTTTGTTTTTAAAAGTAGCCTTTTTTTTTTTAAGATTTTATTTATTTATTTTTAGAGAGGGGAAGGGAGCAAGAAAGAGAGGGAGAGAAACATCAATGTGCAGTTGCTTCTCACGTGGCCCCCACTGGGGACCTAGCTTGCAACCTAGGCATGTGCCCCAACTGGGAATTGAATGGGCGACCCTTTGATTTGCAGTCTGCACTCAATCCATTGAGCTACACCAGCCAGGGCCCAAGATAGACATATTCTGATTAATACAGCTCTCTGGTAAATTAGAGTATGCATATTTGTAACATCATCAAGATTCCCATTCAAAAGAGACTAAGAAAAGAGTAATTTTATTTAAAAAATAAGTCTCTGTCTTCATATTTTTCATACATTTTTAATAGTGTTGTCTAGTGGACTTTTATAGAATGTTTAAATTCTTTTTTTTCTTTACCTTTGTTATCCAGTTAATTTTTTTTTTGTTAACTTTTACTCTATAACGACTCCCAGATATTCACTTTATTTGTTTTTTCTTATCATTTCTTTTTCTTGAAGCTGCTAAATCTGTCCAGGGTTTTATTACCTCACATATATACTTACTGTGATATCTTCTAGCTAGTATTATTTTTACTTTATTCAAATTATCCTATATACAGGCTCCAGAATAAGTTTTTCTTACACTTCTTTTTATTTTAAACTAATTTTATTTTTAAAAGTTTTGCCTCTGTAAGTTTGAAATTACCCATTGCTAAAATTTCCCCCTATGTTGGACAATAAAGATTTTGTTAAATATTTAATTCCTAAGGGATCCATGGATAAAATTCATAAATTTTGTGAATTTGTATGGGGAAAAATTACATCTTTATTTTCACTAATCTCTAACTGAAAGTTAGTGTTTCCTTTATGTAGTCTATAAACCACAATATTAGCAATACTTGTAACTTTTAACCAAAAGAAAACTCAGATATTTTTATTTCACACTAAGTTTGCAGATACCTTCAACTATCATTCATACTCATCACTACTTCAA
Organism: Micronycteris hirsuta; assembly: GCA_004026765.1. Lineage (NCBI taxonomy): Eukaryota > Metazoa > Chordata > Mammalia > Chiroptera > Phyllostomidae > Micronycteris > Micronycteris hirsuta. The sequence continues at coordinate 26,929 of PVJI01006467.1, read as the reverse complement.
ATTTAAGATAGTTGTTAACTCTTGTTATTTAATGCATTTATAAAGAAGCATGTCAGTATATTACTATAGCACAAATTTATATTCTAACATTTTAATAACTGTATTTCAATATAGTCAGCTTCTTTTGAAAGTCTATGTATTCTATTTTATGCATTTAAAAACATTATGCTGAGAAGTTGTCCATAGGCTTTATCAGGCTGACAAAGATAAAGAACCCATGTTTTTGTTTCATTTACACTGCTTGAAAAATTGCAGGCAAAATAAAAACTAAAGAATAATCAACTAAATACTTCTTAATTGTAATGTTTCGCTATATTTTTGATGATGGTCATGTATTCTAACCATGTTTTTATAGCTAGGAATTCTTGTTCTTTAAAATGTACTTTATGCAGAGGGAATGAGATATAGTGAAACTAGTTTAAGTTCAGTTTAAGATATATTAATGATATCATTGCACACACATTTTATGTCATAGGCATGAACTTACAAAACTTAAAGTTCTTGCTGCCTTTCCAGAACCCATCTACAAATCTATGGCAGTTGTGTGGAAGATCAATCTGAATTAGATAAAAATGAGTAATGGAATATTAAATATTAAAAGAAATGCACTTTGGTTATTTTATTCAGGTTAACTTAATTATTTGCCCCCCAAAAGGTCCTGGCCAAATTGCTAATGACAAGGCAAAAGTAATTGAATTATATTAATTTTTGGCCAAAAATAATTCTTACAAAGTATGTGAAAACGGGTTGTTGCTTAAGCATTTGTCTACTTTAATTTCATTCATTTAAAAAATGTATTGGATACTTTTATGTGCAAAGATACAATCTGAGCCACATTATTAACTTAATAGTTTTTTCCACTGAAGTTACCATAACCCATCACCAGCATACCACAATCTATATTTTCATGATAGATTATAATATTACCTAAGAATAAGAAAACAATGGTATGTGGTAATAATATAAAATTGAAAAGACAGATATTTATTAAGCATTTGTATGCCATCAAGTCACAAAGGATATCAGGGGACATAAAAAGACAAAGAGGTAAAATAAGACAATAACAAATTGTATTAAGTTGACAAATTCTCATACAGTTATAGCTACAGAGTATTATTAATTTTTACTTAGCAAATTTTTTCAAGATCTACAAAGTTTAAAAAGTAGAAGAGTCAAACTATATATTCTGTTAATGCAATAAATAGACATTGATTATGACACTTATTTCTACTGATCACAGCAAATAAAATTAAGTGAAAAGGAAGTGTTTCATCTTTCTTGACTTGTTATAGAATGAAGAGATCCTTTAGATTTCTGGATAGGAGGCATAACTAGCAATCCCACAGTGATTTCTGCTATTTCTGGCCATCCGGATATATCCTTGATCACCAAAGTAGAGGCCCCAGCTTTAGAAAAACAAGTAACACAAAATTACAAATGAATAGCACATTATTAATTTTTATCTTATTGTTTTTCTCATAAAGCAATCATATATGAAAAGCTGTGAAACAAAATTAGAACAAACTAATATAATAATTTCCTCAGGGCTTTTAGGCAATTCTCAAAGGAAGCTTGGCAGGCCTTTAGTGCTAAACAGTATTGATAAATAGACTTAGTACGTAAACAAAACAAACAATATAATGTCCACTCCAAACCATTAATTCCCCTACTTTGTAAATATGCCCTTATGTAGAGAAAGAGCATTATTAGCCTTTCCAATGGGCCTATCTCTAAATGTTTTTGTATAACAGGATCATAGATGATGATTTTCTATCAAACTTAAATTCCTATAGAGAATATCAGTTAGGAAATATTTTCGAGCAACTGCTATGGGAAAGGCATAGGTCAGAGAATTCCAAAATAAGCAATAAAAAAAATGCGACTCTCAAACAGCTTTTGACCTAGAAGTGGAGCTGAGATCAAACTTTCTCAGAGTTAAAGCTGTCAATAAATCGAATATGCTACCTTGAGAGGAGGTGAGCTCCCTGGCACTGGAAGTGTTCAACCAGAGATTTGCATAACTTGTCAGAGATGTCAGAAAGGGAACTCAGGGGTCAGAAAAAGGTTAGAAGGGATCAATGGTTCTCTCACCTTTAGGTTTCATGGACTTCGAGAATTTCAAAAAACAAAATTGCAGATTGACATAAAGTTACCAATTTTTAAATTAGCAAGTACAGACATAAAAAACATAGCATATTCCTGAATATCACCATCATGTTGTAAAAGAAAGGACATTTTAAATGCAAAAACAAAACTTAAGCAGACATAACTTCTATTTAGGGATAGTTCTTTGAGTCAAGTAAATTCAGATTTATAAAAGATTTGCCAAAATACTTTTTTTCACTTTGCCACTGGCTAATGAAAAAACATACAAAATCCTTGTAAGAGAAATTATTGCTAAAGTTCTTTATGATTCTGAGGTTTAATTGTCAGTATACAATTAATTATAATATGAAGCAGAATTCATTGAGTGCTATAACTAGGATAAAAATAAAAGCACAAAACTGAGAGAATGCTTTTTGTTTTTGAATTTGGAGGGCAACAAGAAATTCAGTTGAAAGGGAGATTGGATGGCTTCAAGGGAGTAGTGGGAAAAAAGGATAGAAATGTGGTTTGGGGGCCAAAAGCAGACTGGGGAACTTTTAGTTTAATTCCAGAGGCAAAGAGAAGCTGTTGCAAATTTTTACTCAGTACTCAAAGGAAGGCTGTTTTTGTATACAGTGAAGGAACTAAGAGATGCTAGTTTATTGCAAGAAGATAAGTAGCATAATTTAAAACCGCTGTGCTCTGTCCCGACTGGTGTTGCTCAGTGAGTTGGGCATCCTCTGTGGAACTGAAACGTCACTGGTTCAGTTCCTGGTCAGGGCACGTGCCTGGGTTGCAGTTGTGTTCTATTCTTTCTCTCCAAAAATAAAAAAATAAAATCTTTTAAAAAATTAAAAGAGCTGTGCTTCAATAGGCCTTTAATATCCTTTTTATTAGCCATTCATGAGATACTTTTCGGATCTTATTTTTATTTTTTTTAAGATTTTATTTATTTATTTTTAGAGAGAGGAGAAGGGAGGGAGAAAGAGAGGGAGAGAAACAGCAATGTGTAGTTGCCTCTCATGTGGCCCCCACTGGGGACCTGGCCTGCAACCCAGGCATGTGCCCTGACTGGGAATCGAACTGGGACCGTTTGGTTTCCCAGCCCGCGCTCAGCCCACTGGGCTACACCAGCCAGGGCTCAAATCTTATTTTTATCTGTCCTGTGCCATTTAAAATGGTTGTCTCTTCTCACCTCACTTCTCTCTTGGCTTTACCATACATACTAGTAGGTTCTGATTTTCTCTTCTCTCCCTAGTCACTCCTTAAACTCTATCATAGGCTCCTTTTTTTTTTTATTCCTTTGATTATTGCCACTCCCCTTTGAAATAAAATTCAAACTGCACTGTCACCTTTTATCAATGGACACAGTCCTCTTTTAGTATCTGCTTCAATAAGCAAAAACAATGATAATAAATTCTGGCTATGTTATCACCATTAATAGTCACAATTTATTTAGTGCTTACTCTGAGCTAAGTAGCTTAACATATATTATCTCATTTAATCATCATCCTGTGAGGTATTATCTCCTTTTTACAAATGAGAAAAATGGGCAGAGTGGTAAAGTGTCCTGTCCAAAGTCACACAGATGGTTAACTGGAAAGCCATGGTTCAACTCTAGAATTGTTTTATTTCAAAGCCACTCTAACTTTTATACTATGTCCATCCCTGCCTCATTCCCGTGAGTGAGGTGGTATGAGAAATGAAATTCAGACCACTGAACAAGAACATCCAAAATCTTGTGTGATTAATATCTTGCTGTCTCTTACCATACAGTTATTTCACTATTTTAAAGATAGGTAAAAAATTTCAGGTGCACTGAGTTTGGACCTAAGCTCTGTTAATGAAAGTTGAATTGAGGTTGTCATTACTACTGGTGTGAATTCAGTCAGTGAGAGGTCGGAGCCCCAGATCCATTTAATATTTGCACAACTTATTTTTCCCAGCTTTATAGACCATGATCAACTGCCCCACACTTTACAGAAAATCCCAGACATCTTTTTGACCAATTACTGCTAATTCTCCCTTAAGTAATTCAACTGATATAAAAAATCTCAAGCTAAATAAATATCTAAGGACAAATTCTTGCCTTCAGAACTGTACTCCATTATGCACAGAATATTTCAGGAGCATGTGAAAGAAAAAAAGACATTTACCCAGCCCAAGGATTTTAGGGGGAGCTTTCTGGTACAGATAATGCCTGAGCTGGTTTTGAAGGAAAAGAGGAATAAACTGAGAAGGAGAAAGGATGTTCCAGGCTGTGGGGACAACATAACCAAGACATGAAAATATTAAAGATAAAGTTATACAGCCGTGCACAGTTCAGTATAACTAGAATGAGAAGTGCAAGACAACAAGTGCCAGGAGAGGGGCTGGCGAGGCAGGTGGGGACTACAGCATAGACAACTTGTCTTCTCTCCAAGGGAACGTTAATTTTACACTGCATGGTACGAAGCAGAAGAGCTATAAGCCCAGACTCATATTTTAGACAAACTGGTTTGGAAATAGTATGGAAGGTAGATTTGAGATGAAAGAAGACGCTCTCTCTGGTTAGAACGCTACAGGATAGTCCAGGCAAGAGATGTCTGAACTGGAGCCGTAACAGAAGAAATGGAGAAGGAACAGAAACAAGGACAGATATGAGGCACAACTAATTTGACTTGTTGCTTGGATCTGGAAGGGTCTAAGACAAATCCATAGTATCTAATTGGATGACTGTGTTGTGTGGTGTTGCCATTTAGTGAGATGGGAAGTTCTGGGGAAGGATAATATGGTGAAGAGGGTATATATTGAGTTTGGAGAAACTAAGATACATGTAAGTAGATATGTTCAGATAAATAAGTCTGCAGTACAGGGCAGAAGTCAGAGCTAGAGCTAGAGATTTCAAAGTATATAGTATATAGCAAAAATCCTAAGAATGAAAGGGTGGTACCAAAGAAAAATGTAGAATAAGAAGACTCATGGGCAAAGGATGGAGCCCTGGAGGAAACACAAATATTTGCAAGCCAATCAGAGGAGAAGCTATTCAGAAAGGAGATCAAGAAGGAATGATCAGAAAGTGTTGTAGAAGATCAATCATGAAAACAAAGAGCTGAAAGTGTGATAGGAAGTGAAGAAATTATAAGACATCAGTATCATGATCATCATCATCATCACAAGAAAGCATGTGTTAAGCCTCCTTCTAATTCCTGATTTTAATTAAATATACATCCAAGCGCAAATATATTACCTGTTTTTCACAAGCCAGTAGTCTTTCCCATTAAGGTTGCCGTAGCCAACCACTAATACACCATGATTCACATTCTGGGTACAGGCTGGGTCATAGTAGACACCTGAGGAGGAAAGATGGGCAGAGAAAAGGGTGAGTGGTATGTGACAATGAAGGACATTTGAAAATGCTATTACTCTTGTTAGACTGTTTTGCATATGAGGCTAGGTTAATTAACAATTTTTAACTATTTAGATTTCATAATTTTTTGCCATCGATGTTGTATTTGTCCGTTTTCTCGCCAAGTTTGGCATCAATGTAATCATAGTTCCATCAGAAATTTTCTTTGAGAAACTGTCACCCTTTTCTAATTATTTTTTAACTTATATACAGTTATTATGTTTTAAAAAATTGATGCTAGAGAGAGGAGAAGGGTGAGAAAGAGAGAGGGAGACATCGACCCACTGTTTCACTTATGTACGCCTTCATTGGTCGCTTCTTATGTGTGTCCTGACCAGGGATCAAACCCGCAACCTTGGTGTATCGGGACAACGCTCTAACCAACTGAGCTAGCCAGCCAGGGCCTGCTGTATTTCTTTGTATATATTCCTAAATTGTTTCTTCCATACATTTTCCTCCTTTACTAGATTAAATGATTTTTAAGGTGAGGTTTAGAAAAAATATTATAGCCGTCTACTTGGTCTAATACCATGCCGTCCCACCAGCGGGTGCCCTCTTGTGCACGGCTGTGCCGCCCCTGCCATGCGCAGTGGCCACAGTGGTCAGCTGCAAGGCTCTGGAGCCGCTCAGCACGTTTGCTAATTCCAGCTGACCACTTTCGGGCTGTGTGAGTTTAGGCAAGTTAACCTGTGTGAGACATCGTTTTTTCATCTGTAAAATAGGGTTATTGTGAGGATTAAATGAGATAATGCATGGAAGAATTCATCATAGTCCTTGGAATATGGTGTTAGTAAATTTGGGTATTACTTTACTAATTAGAACTGGGTATAAAAAGCATATATGAAATGGAGGAGTCTGTTTATCCTACTAAAAACATTCAGAGGTGGAGTGACGGGGAAGGATAATATTCTTTCTTATAGTGCAAGGACAGCATATAACAAGAGGATACTATATCTGAGTTTTTACCACTTCTGTAGAGGAAGAAAGAACCATGGCTTGCATCTATAGCAACAGACACAGGTCCTTTATTGGCCACGGCTTCTTTCAAGGCATCTTCGCTGCCTTCAGGAAGTTCGGTATACCTTGAACATGTGGCAGCTCGATATTTTGAGTCATACTGGCATTTTCCATCCTGCAAAAAAAAAAGGTAAAAATCAGATAAAGAAGTATACTTCAACTTCCTTTATAAATTACCCGTATCCTAAGTTTGCATTTCAGATATGTTTTCTTTCCTCATTTAGCCTTTTCAAGTGTCTAAGGCACCTTCCTGTTTTTGAAGAAAGAAAAATCTAATCTTCCGAAGCCTAACAGTTCCACGTTTCATTCATAGCAGAGGAAATACAGGATACCTATTGTTTTAAATTGTGGACATCTTCATGCACACAGAAGTTGCCAGGATAATGCCCCCTCAGACTCTGAGGTGAGTTGCAGGGATGTACTACATAAAGATTATAAACTCTAGACTAGTGCTTTAAAATCTTTTTGGTGATATAATGCGTGCGAGATGGGCTGCAGTTAAATGATGGTTTATAAAGACCATATAATATGGAAAACATTTAGAGTATGTTTTATGTGGGAAAGGGGAGGTTACCAATTCATGTTTGTTATTTGTAGGAAAAAGAACTTGAAAGAAATAAACTAAAATAATAGTGAATAAGATAGGAGGTTTTTGACTGATTTTTTAATCTTCTCTAAATTTTCTGTAATTGGATGTAATGTAATACTTACATTATTGAATAAAATATATAACAAACTTGCAAGGAGGAGGAAGAGAGCGTTACTTAGCTTTTTAGTAGGTAGAAGAAAGATGTGGTTGATAATCTAAGAATAAGAGTAAGCATGAGAGGCTGTAGGACAAAAAGTTTAAATACCAGGCAGATAGATAGAAAGCATTTTAAGGAAAGTTTGCTGAAAATCCATTTTTAAGCATGGATTCTATTTGCTTGTTAAAACGCAACATGCTGCTGATAAATTAAGAAGGCTACTGCATGAGAGAGAGAATGCTTGAGAATTTAGAATTCCTGATCAGGCTTCTCACCCACATGACAGTTTCTCAAGCCATTGGCTTGGTGGTGAGTTTAGTACAGTCAGTCAAGGGACATAAGAGCACAGGGCAGCACAAAGCACTTGTGACCCACCACGGCTTTGTAGGGATAGGAAGCTTCTGATTCGATGCCGTTGTTGTCGATGATATATTGGAAGGCCCGTGTCATGAATCCGCCATTGCAGCCCTTATTGCTGTATTTTTCGCCTGAGCAATCCACCAGGTTCTGTGTACTCAGAGACACCAGCTTTCCTGTCTTTAGCTTCACCTGTGCTTCCAGGGCCCCCACAGCACTGAAAGCCCAACAAGAACCACAAGAACCCTAAAACAGAAACAAAGTCAGGAGCGCAATCACAGAAAGTCAGTAAGGGTGACTTCATAACACAAAGTGGGCGACACCCAACACGTCAGCCCTTTCAGTGCTTACTGGAAGAGCTCCCCCCACTGCAATTTCCTCTTCTCTTAGACCAGCGATTTTCAACTGGTGTGCCGCAAGAATTTTTAAAACATGTAATATCCGACTATTTAGTCAGGGGCACTGACCTCTTTCCCCTTAGATTGTTAAATAAAAAATGACGACAGCCAACACATCAATAGTTATCTGATGTAAATGAATCAAAATTACACCTATCTTTGTGTCAGATTGGCAAAAAATATAGTATATATTTTTTGGTGTGCTGCAGAATTTTAGTAATTAGTTTATGTGTGCCATGAGATGAAAAAGGCTGAAAATCACTGTCTTAGACAATGGGAATGAAGACTAAATACTTGCTTACTCTCTGAGCAAGTTCCGACCTTGATAAAGATTTGCAAATGGCTGCGCTCAGAGCATAACTGCCATATTCAAGTATATTAAGGAAAAGTACTTAAGCATGCACTAAATCCCAGCTCTCTTCACCCATGAGTAAAGGAAATAGATGCCTACAGTAAAATGGTTTTGAGAGCAGCTTGGGTGATTCCCTTGACCTAAAGTACCCTTCCTCCTGCCAAATGATATCTAAAACATAAGGTTAAAATTTCTTTTAGCTTCAGAATTTTTTAATCAAAAGATACTTTACAAACAGGAAAACACAAGCTGCTTTAGTTCAAAAGGTGTAGAGGGTCCAGAGCCCTTTCACAATTGCTCTCATTCTCTTCTCATCCCACCTTGCTCTCGACCGAGAGGAAGCAAATTGAATTTGCTTTTGGCTAAAGCAAAATCACCTGCGAAAACGCAAGCACCATGGAAAGAAGCTCATTTAATTATTTATAGTCAACACCTAAATATGTAGTTATCAGATCCCCCCAACTTTTGTTCTTGAGAAGCTCCAGTAAGAAACCCAAAACTAGTTGAAAGAAAAATCTCTAGTTGGAAAAGAGACTAGCGGTACCATTCACTGCTACCTCCTTACTTTGTTCATTGATCACGTGCTGGGACAGCTGCTCAGAATACCCTGATCCTCCCTTACCCAGCCCTCTAAGGCGATGCATGTACTCTTACTACTCTTATTTATTGCTAACTGATTTTCGTGGCTGGATTTTTGTTTTTGTTTTTGTTTTTTTGCAAGCAAACTACAGGAAATATAAAAACATAGGAACAAATTTTTAAAGCCCATATTTCTTATTTTAACAATGCAAGCCTACTCATGAATTAATTTGAGTGGTACAATGTACAGACCACCCTGAGCTCTAGTTCCTTCTTCTTCTTTACACCTGAATTTCATAAGTGAGAGGGAGTGAGAAACTTCCTCTTAGATATTCTTACACACAATACTATTTCTCAAGCAATTGACTTGGTGGAGGGTCCAGTGCAGCTGACGGATAGCATGAGCACCGAAAGTTTGTCTTGACCTGTTTGCTTAGTTCACAGTTTTTGTATAATGTGGCTCTAACCATGGGTGTTCTAAGCATTGTGGGAAATGCAAATAAAATATGATATGTGGTCCTTGCCTTAAAGGAGCTCACAATTTAGTTGGGAAGACAGAATAACAAAAATCATTAGAAAATAACATAAGGGAGATTCACTGCCAAACTATGTACCTAGACTAAGTATTAAGGAAGAGAGAACTCTACCTGGGGCACAGAGGTCTGGGATGATAATACTCACCTGGTTTTTCACGTCAGTAACGCACCCCTTGTCTCTCCAGTCCACAGAATCAGGTAATTTCTGATTAGGGTTTGACTTGTAAGTGACATTTCTCTGCCACTGGCTGGGAACTTTCAGAGAACCCATCAAAGATATCACTTCTTCACTGGTCTGCAAGGCAAATATATATCTCCTTTCACTTACATCCTGCTTTTCAATATCCTCGTAACTGTAACTGCAAATATATTTAACAACTGAGAAAAACTAGTTGTAGTTGTGACCAACAGAGGTGAATTATCTGGGTGTCTTCTTTATGCTTACACTTTGCATTCGTATCCCGGTTAGACATTGGGAAGGAGAAGAAGAAAATTGTAAAAACTAGAAGTTATATGGATGTAGAATTTTGTTCAAAGCAAAGCATAGCATACTTTTACTGGTACAATGTATAGACCACCCTGAGCTCTAGTTCCTTTCTCTTCTTCAAACCTGAATTTCATAAATGAGATGGAGCGAGAAACTTCCATAGGCATATGGAATAATTTTATAAAAGAGCTGTCTAAAAAGTGGACTGAACTGATTTTCCTTGTTAGAAAGAATTACAAAGGAGATTCCTACATTTAAGTGGAAATGTAATCCCTTCCAAGGGGTACTACGGTTCTTTGTTTATTAAATAAGATTTTAATTGAGTCAAATTGATGACATGCCAGGGAGCAAGATCTCAAATGCTCCTGTGATTTTAATTTTAGTAAAGTTTTATGGTATAGAACAGAATTGAAAAATTAATGATAGATTATTTGTGATAATAAATACCCATATCCCCCAACTAAGGAAGCAGGTGGACCATATTAAATTGTCAGTTTAGACTTACATAAGTATGGTAACTACTCTAAAAGTTTGTGACTTTGGGAAGTGCTTTCTTAAAAGCAATAGAAGTCTGTGAGTTTCAAATAAAGAAGAGAGCTGTTAAGGAAAGCGGTCACAGCAGGACTAAAGGAATCTGTACAAATTCTTGGCTTTAAATTCTACATTATCCTAACTTTGTACACATGTCGATAATTCGCCTTTGTCATTTATTTTCAAATTGCTTTTGGAGAGACAGAAATCATGCTTAATGAGACATAAAAGTAGGATTATCTGTAGTTTCCCTACCATGTCTCCCAGGTGGTTCATGCCCAGATCATACGAATGCATTCCCATGGAATGCTCCAGGTTGTGAAGCGTCACCAATTTTAGATTCTTTTCCCAGATGAGACGCCGTACTCCTTCCTCATTCTAAAATATAAGGAAAAACAACATAGTTTTACTGAATCCTGCACAAATGAGTGATCAATAATGAAAATAAAATGATTATGAAGCATTCTACCAAATGTGGATCTGCCTGGGAGCATGCAAATATATTAATATAGTCAATAAAACTGGTGATTAATATTATTTTATGATACGTATAATGAACTTCCTCTATCTGCTCTAAAGTTTTACTGCCTACAAAGAATATTTTGTAGGCAGTAAATCAATATTCCCAGGCCTTTTTAGAATATCTTTTTTTACCCTCACTCTTGAAAAATAGTTTAACTGGTTATAAATTTCTCGCTATTGTTCTTAAGTAATTTGAAGATATTTCTCCATTGTCTTCCGGTATTTATTATTGCAGATGTCAGCCTAATTTTTGTACTTCTGTTTTTAAGTTTCTTAGCTTTTGTAATTCTCTTTGATATTTTGCATCTTCACTGCTTGAGTCTGGGTGTGACTTTACTTCCTCTCTTGGGTACTTCTGAACGAAGGATGCAGGGGTTTTTTGGTTTCTTTTCATATCTGGAAAATTCTCAACCAATGTCTCTTCAAATATCGCTTCTCTACCTTTCGATCTACTTCTCCTCTTCAGGAAGTTCTATCAGATATATTTTGGAGCCTCAAACTCTCTTTTATCTCTTTTATTTGTATTTTTATAGTTTTTAAAAATTATTATTTTCATGTGCTGCATTGTGGGTGAATGCTTCAGTGCTATCTTCCAGATTGCGGATTCTATCTAACTCTTTCCAGTCTGGAATTTAAGCTCCTTTTACTGAGTTCTTATTTCAATGACTATACTTTTTATTTTCAAGATTTCTAATTGGATTTCTAATTTATTTTACAATTTCTTTTTCATTTCCATGGATGTTATTTTGTTGTACATATTTTTTCTTAAAATCATTTTTGGTTCTATTATTTTTATTTTATCCAGCATGAATCCATTTTTTTAAAAAAAAAATCTCACCTGAGGATATATTTATTGATTTGAGAGAGAGAGGGAGAGGGAGAGAGACATCTATGTGAGAGAGAAACATCGATTGGCTGCCTCCCATAGGCTCCCCGACTAGGGATCAAACCTATAAGCCAGGTAGGTGCCCTGACTGGGAATCTAACCCACAATGTTTTGGTGTATGGAAAGATGCTCCAACCGGCTGAACCACCTGGCCAGGGCCAGAGTGAATCCATGTTTTGATTGTTGATTTTCTTGCCCTCCAGCAGCTTCATTTACATTGGACCAATACATGGAATACAATGTACCTGGTGCCTCCTAAAATCACTGACTCTTATCCCCACCCCAAGGCTATAGATTCCGGTAAGTGATAACCCAATGAACGGCCAGCACCAACTCTTTTCTGCTTCATTTCCTTGAGTGTTAGAACCCAGACCCAGACCCTAGTTCCAGGTAGCAAGTCTAGATACAGCCCCCTTTTCCTTGGAGCTAGATTTTATAGTTACCCCAGTAGTGGACATGTACAGATACACTTCCAAACCACTAGAGAGGAAAAAATGGAATAAAGAAAAATAAAAATAATGAAGCATAGGAAGGAAAAAAGAAATGAACTTTGAGATAAAGAAAGGTAGGATCAATTAAATAAATTAAGGTAGGATACTAATGGAAAGTCACTTTTACTCCTCCTTAGGGAGTGAAATCATTAAAAAGAGAGATAGCTTTCATTTAACTGGGTCCTGGTGCTACCTACACATCTAACTGCAGTTGACATTGAAATGAGAGACCTCATCTAAAGGGGAATGGGTGAGGGTGAAGTTGATGACAAGCAAGAAAACAACTCAGAGTGCACTTTCTACTCAAAGTATCTTTTTTTATAGAAAAATAATACATCGAATAAGTAAATACACAGTTTGTCTACAAACTCAGAAATATTATATAGTTACAGGAGTTAATTACTTGGAGCACTAGGGCTAAGGTCTTGAAATCGACCAACAAGTATGCTTTGAAATAATAACCAAAGTACAAAGTGGGAAATGAAAGTCAAGGAACAACATCTGGTAGCACTTCCATGTTCCAGAGACTGAAATAAGGGCCTGTAGTCCCCAAACATGTACTGTACTCTTTCCCTCTTGGCCTGGGACCTTCGCTGCAGTTATTTATCTTGCTTGCTCCCTGGCTTCTATCAATTCTCTCCTCAAATGTCACCTTATATGTGAGGCATTCCCTGACCATTATATAGACTAATCACTCCCAGCCTCTCCCAGCTATCACCCAAGGCCCTTGCTACCCTCTATGCCTTGCTTTATTTTTCCTACTGCACTTACCACCACCTAACATACTACATACCTGCTCATTTAGTGACTTATTTCCTGTCTCCCTTACTCGGATATAAGCTCCATAAAAATAGGAATCTTGTTTTGTTTCCTACTGTATCTCTAGTACCAAAAACAGAATCTGGCCAAAAATCTGAGCGTAACACTTATTGAAAACCCTGCTTGCAATTTAAGAGGGAGGATGCACAGAGTACAAGAGTGAAAGCAAATCATTCAGGTGGCAATCCCGTCTACCTTTTCCTTGTATTGTTTGCTATAGGTTTTCTTCCAGAGGTCCCAGTGATAATCCAGCGTGGGATCTTTGTGCAGTTGTGCCATTGTGGAGGAGCACCCCAGGAGCAACAAAACCAGCCATTGCATTCTGTCAAGGGAAAGGTCACACAGGAAGAGTAGCTGTTAGCCGCATATATTGACCATGTTTTTCACTGTAGTAAACCTACTTTTGCTGCACCCTGTATAGGCACAGGGAATAACTTCAGATTTATATCTGAAATACCACTAATGCTAAGTAGCTCTTTAAAAAGTGGTTTTCAGAAATTTCCTGATATCTGGTAAACCAAATTTACACCCAAGGTTGGGAATTGTTATATGAAGCAGGGACTTTCCAGGATTTGCAAACAAACCTAATCAAGGGACATCCTTAAGAAAAATCATTTGACCTTAGAAAAATCATTTGGCTTCATAAATTCTCCTTAACTGGCTTATTTATCCACAACACTTAGAGGTGGTTGAAAGAGAACTCCCATGTATTTACATCCAAGTGTCATTTTATTTTTTTAACTTTTCCTCCCACCAGTCGGAGTATCTGTTTCAAAGGAAGCAATTACCAGTCACTACCTTTGAAAACACCCCTTATATATTTAAAACAAAAAGACTTTAACAGAAATTCAGTAACTAGCTCTTTCTCAAACCGGATTCTACTTTCTCTTCCATTTATTTTTAATTCAAAATAACCGGAATTGTATACATGTAAATCTTCAAATTATATGCCAAAGAAAGCTGTGTTTTCGCCTCAGGCTCAGATGTCCAAGCACACATTAACTTTTCAAAAATAAAGTATGTTTTGTCAAAAAAAAAAGCAGAGGCAAACTGAGCGACATGATTTTTTAGTTTACTTCCTGAAACCAAAGATTTAAACCTGGCCCACAGAGCAAGCTAAAAACACAAAGGGTTTAAAGACGAAATGGGAGAAAAATCCCATAAAGTACATACATAATGGAACCAGCAGCTGCTCCCATACTAAGAATGCTTGACGGTGGGCTCTCTCCAAAGATACGAAAGGCAGTGAGGAGACTCCAGCTAAATTTAACTTGAAGAAAATTGGAACTTGTCACATGAGGTATACGTGAAGAGGAAGTGAACTTTCATTTCAGTTTCATTTGAAATCTTACCAGGTCAGCTGCCTCCAGCCAGACTCTCCCTACGGTTGTGGAGATAAAGTGGGTGCACTAAGCATTAAAGAGCCCCCGGGACAAGAGATCAATAGAACCTACACAGCAAAATATTAGCAGTACAACTTTACCATTTAATCCCTCACCATTTTGATAATTCACTTTACCTAAAAATACCAGTTTTCAGATGGAAAACTTTAATTATGAGGAAATTAGGAGTAAGCTTTTGAAATCTCAGATTTCTCCATAATTTCCTAGAAAAACCATCTTATTCTCTTTAACATAACTCATCCATGACCTATTGCCTAATTCTTACTCAGCTATTCCTTGATTTATCAATTCAATAATCTTTATTTATAGTAATGTATGTTAGTGTATTTACGGGAAAAAAGAAAACCTGGCCCTGACCAGTTGGTTGGGCATCGTCCTGCAAAGCGAAAGGTTGCCGGTTTGAATCCTGGTCAGGGCACATGCCTGGGTTGCGGGTTCAGTCCTGGTCAGGATGTCTATAATGTTTCTCTCCCACATCAATGTTTCTCTCGCACATTGATGTTTCTCTCACTCTCTTTCTCCCCCCTTTCCCCTCTTTCTAAAAATAAGTACATAAAATCTTCAAAAAAACCCACACCTGAATACATTTAACTGCTGAATGGTTACCTGCGTGGAGGCGTTACCTGGGTGGAGGCAGGGACAAGATGAACTATCATTTTTTACAACTTGTACTTAAGTAATTACTAATGAGATTAAGCATCTTTTCATCCATTTACTGACCATTTGAGTTTTCTGTGAAATGGCGATTCATATCTTTTGTTCATTTTTCTGTTATATTGTTGCTTTTTCTTAGTCACTTATAGGAGTTTTTAAAAATCTTTGAGGGTTGTATATACTAAAAATATCTTCTCTCTTTCTCCTGTCTTTAATCCTTGCTTATATTTACTTTCTTTACATGAAATTTTAAAATTTTGATGTAAAAAAAATTTATTCAGCTCTGGCTGAGTGACTCAGTTGGCTAGTGCATCGTTCGATATAGCAAGGTTGCCATTTCAATCCCGAGTCAGAGCACTTACAAGAATCAACCAATGAGTGCATGAATAAATGGGGCAACAAATCCATCTTTCTCTCTCTTCCTCTTTCTTTCTGTCTTCCTCTCCCTTCCCCTCTGTCTCTAAAGTCAATCAATCAATCAATCAATATTTTAAAAAAGAAAATTTATTCAGCTTTTACTTTATGATCTATGATTTTTGTGTCTTATTTAATTCTCCTTTTTATTGAATTTATTGGGGAGCCACTAGTTAACAAAATTATACAGGTTTCAGGTGCACAATTCCACAACACATCATCTGTGCATTGTATTGTGTGTTCACCACCCCATTTCATTGAATTCTCCTAGTTTTCTTCCTTTTCAGATTTATTTATTTTTTTATTTAATCCTTATTGTATTTTTTGCATTACCATTTAGTCCTCTTATGTCCCCCTCCCCCAGCAATCACCACACTGTTGTCCATGTCTATGAGTCCCTTTTCCTTTTTGTTCAATCCTTCTACCTCCTAACCCCCTCCCCCACCAACTGTTGTCCTGCTCTCCATCTATGAGTCTGTCCCCGTTTTCCTTGTCACTTCAGTTTGTTCATTAGATACAATATATGAGTGGAATCATATAGTATTTATCTTTATCTGACTGGCTTATTTCACTTAGCATAATGTTCTCCAAGTCCACCCATATTGTCACAAAGGGTAAAATTTTCTTCTTTTTTACAGCCAAGTTGAATACCGTTGTGTAAATGTCCCATAGTTGGTTTATCCACTCATCTACTGATGGACACTTGGCTGCTTCCATATCTTGGCGATTGTAAATAATGCTGCATAAGGGTGCTTATGTTCTTTTGAATTAGTGTTTTGGGTTCTTTCAGATATATTTCCAGAAATGGGATTGCTGGGTCAAAAGGCAGATCCATTTTTAATTTTTTAAAGTATCTCCATACTGCTTTCCACAGTGGCTGCAACATACATTCCCACCAACAGTGCAAAAGGATTCCCCTTTCTCAACATCCTCACCAGCACTTGTTGTTTGTTGATTTATTGGTGATATCCATTCTGACAGGTGTGAGATATCTCATTGTGGTTTTAATTTGTATTTTTATGATGAATAGTGACATGGAACATCTTTTCATATGTCTACTGGCCATTGTATGTCCACTTTGAATAAGTGTCTACTCAGGCCCATTTTTTAATTGGGTTGTTTGGGGTTTCTTTTGGTGTTGAGTTTTGTTCTTTGTAAATTTTGCATGTTAACTCCTTATCAGATGTATTAGTGAATATATTCTCCCATTCTATGAGTTGTCTTTTTATTTTGTTGATGATTTCCTTTGTAGTGCAAAAACTTTCTAGTTTGAGTTCGTTGGAGAGACCCACAGGGTCCTAGACCATACACAAGCCCACCCACCTGGGAATCAGCACCAGAAGGGCCCAATTTGCTTGTGAGTAGCAAAGGAAGTAACCGAAAGCCAGCAGAGAGCTGACCAAGCCACATTGTTCCCTCTTGGATCCCTCCCCCACATATTGCAACACAATTCAACAACATGGGTTACCCCGCCATGCCGAATACCTAAGGCTCTGCCACTTACAACGTAACAGGCAAGCTGGGACAAAAAAATATGGTCCAAATGAAAGAACAGATCAAAACTCCAGAAAAAAATACAACTAAGTGATAAAGAGATAGCCAACCTATTAGATGCCGAGTTTGAAACACTCGTAATCAGGATGCCCACAGAAATGGTTGAATATGGTCGCAAAATAGAGGAAGAAGTGCAGGCTCAGAAGAGTGAAATAAAGGAAAATGCACAGGGAATCAACAGTGAAGGGAAAGAAACTGGCACTCAAATCAATGGTCTGGACCAAAAGGAAGAAATAGGCATTCAACCAGAACAGAACAAAGAAACAAGAATTCAAAAATATGAGGAGAGGCTTAGGAACCTCCAAGACAACTTTAAACACACGAACATCCAAATCATAGGGGTGCAAGAAGGAGAAGAGGAAGACCAATAAATTGAAAATTTATGTAAAAAAATAATGAAGGAGAACTTTCCCAATCTAGTGAAGGAAATAGACATGCAAGTTCAGGAAGCTTAGAGAGTCCCAAAGAAGTTGGACACCAAGACACATCATAATTACATTACCCTAGATTAAAGATAAGGAGAGAATCTTAAAAGCAGCAGAAAAAAGGAGACAGTTACCTACAAATGAGTTCCCATAAGACAATCAGCTGATTTCTCAAAAGAAACCATGTAGGCAAGAAGGGCCTGGAAAGAAGTTTTCGAAGTCATGAAAGGCAAGGACCCACATCCTAGATTATTCTATCCAGCAAAGCTCTCATTTAGAATGGAAGGGCAGATAAAATGCTTCCCAGATAAGGTCAAGTTAAAGGAATTCATCATTACCAAGCCCTTATTATAAGAAGATCAAAAATACAAACAGTAAAATGACAACAAACTCACAATTAACAACAGAACCTAAAAAACAAAAATGAAAACAAAAGCGAACTAAGCAAACAACTAGAACGGGAACAGATTCAGAGAAGTAGAGATCACATGGAGGGTTATCATCAGGGAGGGGGAGGAGGGAGAATGGCGGAAAAAGTACAAGGAATAAGGAGCATAAATGGTAGGTACAAAATAGACGGGGGCGGGGGGGCTTTAAGAATAGTATAGGAAACGTAGATGCCAAAAATGTATATGTATGACCCATGGACATGAACTAAAGGAGGGGAATGCGGGTGGGAGTGGGTGCGCAGGGCATAAACGGGGGAAAAAATGGGACAACTGTAATAGCATAATCAATAAAATATATTAAAAAAATAAAAATAAATCTCAAAAAAAAGAGAAAAGTATGGGAAATGTAGAAGCCAAAGAATTTATATATACAACTTATGGACATGAACTAAGGTGGGGGTGGGAATACTGGTGGGAGGGGGGTAAAGGGTGGTGGGGAATAAAAGGGAGGAAAAAAATGGAACAACTGTAATAGCATAATCAATAAAATATATTTAAAAATTAAAAGAAAAAAGCAACTTCAATGTTTGGTTGCCTCTCAAGTGCCCCCAACTAGGGACGTGGTCCATAACCAAGAGAAGTGCCCTGACTGGGAATAGAACCAGTGACCTTTTGGTTCACAGGATGGCACTCAATCCACTGAGCCACACCAGCTAGGGCCCATTTAGCTTTTTTAAAGAAAAGATTTTTATTATGGAAAATTTAAACATATGTAATATAAAAGTAGAGATCATAGTAAAATGAACCCTCTTAAAACCATTATCCTGTTTTCACCATTATCAATAGCCATTACTAATGGCTAACCTTATTTTACTTATACTCCCACCACTCAGATTATTTTTAAGTAAATCCTAGAAATCAGATTATTTTGCATTTAAATATACCAGTATGATAAAGACTCTTAAATCAATGTAACCACAATACCATTATCACATCTAGAATAAATTAACAATAATTTCTTAATTTCATCAAACATAATGTTAATATTTACCTTTTTTCATCTTATGTTAAAAATAGTTTGAATTGAGATACAAATGAGGTCCATACTTTGCAAACCATTGAGTTATTTTTGTATCAATATGAATTTATGAATTAAACTATATTTTATGTGTATCAGGCCATTACAATTTTATCTTTATTGATACTCGTGTCGTCCCATCTTTGGTGAATGGGAACTTATTCAAATTCACTTCTGAGTCCTGAGCTCCTGTATTTGGCATGACAGTAGCACTCTTTAGTAGCCTCTTGTCTTTCTAGTACTATAACTATTGCAGGTTTATCTTGAACAATTCCTGCTCCAGACCTGGAATCAGCCATTTCTCCAGGAGATCTCATTCCTTTTAGTGGAAATGATGCTTAGATACCATATTCTAGGCACCAGGAGTGTCACTGATACCAGATTGACCACTATTTGTAAGCCTTCAATAGGCAGAGCTAGGGAATTTTATATGAATATATATATGAATAAATTAAATGGATCCCAAGCTCACACTGATACTTCAAATACAAAATTAAGACAATAGAGTTTTTTTGCCCTGGCTGGTGTAGCTCAGTGGATTGAGCGCAGGCTGGGAACCAAACGGTCCTGGTTCAATTCCCAGTCAGGGCACATGCCTGGGTTGTGGGCTAGGTCCTCAGTGGGGGGCCATGTGAGAGGCAACCACACATTGATGTTTCTCTCTCTCTCTTTCTCCCTTCCTTCCCCTCTCTAAAAATAAAAAATAAAATCATTAAAAAAAAACACAATAGAGTTTTTAACCTAACTTTATCAGTCTTGTATCTGTACCTCTCTTCAAATATACTGAAAATTCCAGTTTTCTAAAATACTAACATAAGTACTCATTAATTTATCCTATACTGTTTCAGAATAACAATACCAAGCCTACTGCCAGTAGATTATTACTGAGAGCAATTTTGAGATTTTAAACGGGAACACGTATCCTCCCTATCCCCCAGCTTAGGCCATATCCCACTAAGGATGTAAGTCAATCGCTGTATTTTGAAGTCACTTGGAATAGTTCCCTCTATCATTATGCCACCACCTGTGTACACAGTTTCATTCATTTATTTCATTTTACTTCTGTTTTTAGGGATTCTTTTCAAATGTATGTAATTAGGCAAAACATTTATATGAATCAAAAGCCAAATCAACAAAATGAAGTATATTCAGGAAGCCTAGCCATTAGTTCTGGCCTCTCAAAACTATTCCCTTCCTTTCTTGATAGTAGGTAGTCATTTAGACAATTCATACTTTATCTTCCTGTTTTAAAAAATAAAATATACATATATTAGCATTCTTCCTTGCTTAAGTAAACTATATTATACATACTTTTCTCTACCTGGTTTTTTTTCCCACTTAGCATTGTGTTAATAAAAAATTTTAATACTTCAAAACAGGCAAAAGAGAGTCTCAGGTGCCCTTTCAGTGGAGGGTAGGCATTGTCGAACGGACCTTGAGGTGGGCAGGATTTTCTGACTCTACAAAGATGTGCAACTTTGATTGACTTTCTGTTGACAAGGCCATTTCACAACTTTGTAGGGGTAGAGTGAATTTATAAAAAACTAATAACTATGCAAATTATTCCTGTACATAGCAATGCAAATGAGTTTTGTCTAGTAGATTCCACTGAGTAGAGAATGTAAATAGCTGTCGCTTAAATTCTTATTTAAACCACTTTTAATATCTTACTGATTAGTTAGTAATTAATGAGTTGAATAAATCTGACACATGCTCATTTTCATTTGTATGAGAATCACGTTTTCAACTTTTTGTAAATTATACTTTAGCAAATAAGTCCTGAAACTATCTCCATAGGAGTATATGTAATCCTCATTTTTGGCCATCTAGCATCTTTTGAGCAATCTTCTTATGTTTGGAGAATTTCCCAAAGCTTTCCTTCTGCCTCCATTGCTATTAAGGCACCAAAATATGACCTAGAGTTTGCTAACTGGACACACCCACATACAACATCATTGTGAGTGGGTATGTGAGGAAGGAGGCCCATGTGAATCTGCCTTTTGGCGAGGATGGTAGAGGAGGTGAGCAGCAGCAGATCTGGTGTCTAGTTCCCAGCATCACCTGTGTGAGTCCTAGTGTTCACGTCAAATATGAGTCTGTTCAGGAGCTTTCTAGGTTAAGCCTCTGTCTCTGTGTGGCTCCAGTAATGTTCTGGTTACATAATCTCCAAGCCTACCTGACTTTCTGGTCTTCCCAGGGATTTCGTGAGCTTCCTACCATTTGAAAGTAAATCGAAGTACCCAGATAGATGAACCTAATAATGACTTCTTCAGGTGTGGAGGGTGTGGAGAGTTTGGAGAAACAAAGACCTGGTCTCACAAGGTAGATTGGACAGGTATGTTTCCTAGATTATGACCAGAAGAAACTCAAGAAGAAAGTTATGTAGGATGCTCTACTTCAGACTGTCTTTTTCTCTGTCCTTATTTTATACAGCTGATACCATAATCTGATTTTTTTGCCTTTAGCCTTGGTGCTTTACATGTATTTGCACCTCCAGAACATAGACAGTCCAACTTCCTTAATGAGGAAATGTGCATAAAAACAAATCCTTTTCAACAAAATGAAAAATGTACACAACTCTTTCGAGAAGGGTCCATGGTTTTTTGTTGTTTTTTCCTCCAGTCATTATTTCTCTAACTGACGGGGTCTATAAACCTACACTCAGTTCAGAGCATGACTTGGTCATTGGGCAACAGATAAACACTTTTCTGCCTTTATTCTTGGATATTGCCTAAATGGGACTTAGAGAGCCTTGTCCAAAATCATCGTGGAAGTAAGTGGTAGAACCGGAACTCAAAGTTCACACTCTTTTCAACATCCCTTGCTGCCTGGACTAGATGCTGTATTTCACCCTAGGCCAGAGCAGTGGTGTCCTGGAGCTGGCTCCTCCCAGTATTGGCTCGTGAGAACTACTTAGGCCCATTTCTTCCTAACTCTACCTTCAATGGCATTACATTGGTAGCTTGAAATCGGCCACTACAGAAAAAATAGCCCCACCCTCCAATTTTTCCAGGAGATGGCCAGTTTTATTTTCTCTTGTCTGGATAGTTTGACTTGCTCTCATATGGTCCAGGGTAGAGAGAGACTTGGAGAAAGCATAGGAGGTGGAACTCTATTTCATGTAATCTTCTCCCTCGTTTTCATCTTCACCATCAACAGAGAGAGAAGCACACTTGCTTGGAAGCTGGATTTTCTTGAGGTTTCTTTGGCTCAGGTGCAGATCAGGAATCTTGATCTTTTTGCCATCTTTCCTATCTGCCTCTTTCCAGGGATCTTTGTTCCCTCCATCTCCTGGACGGTGGCTGGAGTTCCCACTTTGGCCCTTTGGGACACCACCCCAGCTACTTTATTTTCATCTTTCCTTGCTGGTCCCCACTCAGGTGGTTGAGCTGAAACTACTTTCTCCCCACCACTTGTAGGGGATTGCTCCTCTGGGTCTGAGGTTGAGCAGGAGGGTTAGAGTTTCACCTCATGCAAGCATTCTCCCCTGGTGGAGGGGCTGGCATTATGTTTCGAGGTTGCTCAGGTTTGGGAGGCTTACAAGTTGGAGAGTGACAGTCTTCCTCTTGACTGAGTGTTTCGTTTGCTAGAGACTTCTCTCTCCTAGGCGCCTCCTGTCTGACTTCTGCCCCATGTGGCTGAGCTCCTCGTCTGTGAGGCCTCACTCACTGCCTGTCCTTGACTGTTCCCCTCCTGAGTTTGTTCACTTCACCAGCTTCGGTGCCTCTCCCGAGGTGGCCTTTCTAGTTTGGCTCATCTGGCTGACATTGCAACTTCTGTCCCTTCTGTAGCCACTGCTCTACTTCTCGTTCTCCAGCAGCTGTGACAACAGGCCTCACCCCTCCAAAGGCGAGGCTGCTGGACTGGACTGGGAGGTGCTAGCAGAGAAATTATCTTCCTTAAGATTGCCCCAAGGCTTTAGATTCAGTTTGGGTCTTTATGGGGCAGCGGGGAGGCGGGGTAGGGGAGGGTTTATCATCTGCCTAGGATCAGTGGGAGAGTAATCAGTCATCTCTGGAATGCCAAGACCAATCACCACGTCTGTCATATTCGTCCTCCTAGCGGTCCCTGCCTCCTCTGTAATCATCATTCCTATGGGACCTGCTACCAAATGCTCTTCTGTCACTGCCTATCCTGGAATTGTAACCTCTGTCATAGTCTCTGTTGCCTCTGTCATAACGATCCTGGCCACCATATTGATCCATATCCCATTGTGGACCATCACGATAACTGTCCCGATCCCCATCACGCTATCGGCCTGAATCATAATGATCTCTATACTTGTTTCTAATGCTATCGTCACCTCTTCTAGGTGGGTAGTCATCAGAGCTCTCCGTGGCAGGATGGGCCCTCCAATCTGTATCTGTTTTGTCAGAATCCCGATTTCTATCTCAGCCAAAAGAACATCATCCCTGTCTTTATCTTGGGCTTGATCAGCTATCAATTCCCCTCCAGTTCTCCTGGTACTTAGAAACTCTTCATTGAGACTCAGGACATTGAACAAGGAATCCAGGTTCTCAAAGTCAGCATAACCAAAACCTTTCAGCTTTTCTAGATTGCTAGTAAACACACTGAACTGATATTTAATCCTCTAAAGAACTCCTTAACGGAGCCCTGGCTAGTGTAGCTCAGTGGATTGAGTGCCAGTTTGTGAACCAAAAGATCTCTGGTTTGATTCCTAGTCAGGGCACATGCCTGGGTTGCAGGCCAGGCTCCCAGTTAGGGGCCTGTGAGAGGCAGCCTATCGATGTATCTCTCACACATTGATTTTTCTCTTGCTCTCTTTCTCCCACCCTTCCCTTGAGGGCTCTTGTCAACACTGGGCTCAGGAACAGTGGGTAGGATGGACCAGTCATTTGGAGGTGACTTATACACTCATCGTCATTATTGTGCCACGTGGTTGAAACATCTCCTTCCAAGTCAGAACCAGCTCAGCTGACTAGTTTGGCAACATAGGTGCTTTCTCCACCAGTCCCTCCATCCTCAGCCAGAAAGGGGGTTCTTTGCTGAGGCCCCGCCCCCATGTTGGGAGAGGGAGAGAATGCAAAGGTACCCTGCTTCTTCTGGAGAGTCAGTTAAATACCAGCATACAACTTCGCTGGAGTGACCTTCTCAGAAGGCATTGAACATGCTTATTTTGGGTTCCTTTCTCTTTAAATCTATCTTATTTTGTTGAAGACTTGCATACTAAGAAGTTGTGCTATTGGCCTGAATTAGTATTGTTCTCTTTCAGATTTCAGAATCATAAAATTTGAAGAAAATATTAGAAACTCAGGGTTGCTATCCTTTTAGTGAATCGTTAGGACATTTAAAAATTAGTTTCCAAAAAATCCAATCTATCAATGTAACTACATGAAGTGTAAAGTGCTGTAGTGTCACACATATGTAACTTAGTCCATAAACTCATGTTTGAAAATTTTTTAATTTTTAAAATTTATTTTTAAAAATTTCTTTAAATTTTCTTGGTTGGACGCTGAGTGTCCATGGTAACCCTCAGTCTGGTGGCTTTTCTGCCCAGTGGGTGGGGGAGAGGAGATTAGTTTCTACAGTCATCATCATTTCTAAATTGAATGAACATTTTAATACCAAAAAAAAAGTAATAGGAATGGAGTAATCTCAGAATTTAGAAGTTGATATATTTAGTTTTATGAAAGATTCATCTTATTGTCCATATTTTAATCATTTAACTGAAGTCTAATGAAAATATTACCAAGGATAAAGATCCCACAAGTAGGGGACATGTTCCTCTTTTCAGATATATTTCAAGCACTTAGAATAGTAGCTGGCACATAGTAGGTACTCAGCTAATATTTAATGAAAGAATGGAGCACTTGCACTAATCTGAGGACCAAAATTTGGCTACCACTGGTATAAGATAACCAAGTTGGCATCATTCGTAGCCAGGCAGACAACATATTGAAAGCATTTAAGGAGGTATGAAAGGAAAAAAATTTGCGATTCCTGTCTTAGTTTGCTAAACTCCATTTAGAAGGTATAGGAGATACATGCCTAAAGATAATATCAAATTGGATGCTCTAGTCTTTTAAGAGAACTGTGTAGTACCTTTATTTTAGGTATTAGAAATGGCTTTGCTAGAAATTGGAGAGACTTTCCATGGTCCACTACTTTTCCCTAGGAATCAGGAGTACACTGAGATTGAAAGGCTGCAAAGGTATAATAGAAGGAGTAGGATTCTGAAGCTTCCACTGATGGTAATTCTATTGTCCGGGACATTGAGAACATAAATTGCAGCTGCACCTACCTATAAGGTGGTGGTAGCAGCAGTACCCCTATTCCATAGATGAGAAAACTGGGACCGAGAGAGGCTTATCCAGCATCACTGTGGAAACAGGTGGTGGAAATGTGGGCATCACGCTACAAACATTAGAAACAGGAAATGTGAGGACCAAGCCCGTGAGTCCTCTTTCCTTTACACCATTTCTCCTTTTCACTTCCTGCCAGAGTTGGTAAATCAGCACAGCTCTTTGGGAGAGGTACTAGGTGCTTGTAACCAATGGTGACAGAAAAAGTAGAGGATGTGAAAGCATCTTGGGCAGTGTTAAGGTTGAAGACGAATGACAGTTGCTTCATTTTATTAGTAAAGTTTAAGTGCAAACCCAGTGATATCCTTCTTCAATTTAGTGTGTTTTTGAGCTGGTACATACAGTTGCCTGCAAAAAGTTGTGTCCTAAAAGATTTGTAAGGAGGCTTTCTGGACCAAGAATACAAGGTTTGTCCAGAAAGTACCCAGCCACGTACTACGAAAAATAGAGGCATTTATTGGAGAAGATATAAGAAACATTGTACATAGGACAATGACACCTCATCCCCTTCCAAGTAGGCATCTTGGGACCTCACACAGTTGTCCCAACTGCCATCAGCTGTCCCGTCATATTTTCCTGAATCTCATCCATGGTCTGAAATCTCTTTCCTTTCAGAGGTGCTTTTAATTTGGGGAAAAGCCAGAAGTCGCAGGGCACCAAATTTGGGCTGTAAGGGGGCTGATTCACCTGGGTGACTTGATGTTTCGCCAAAAAACTCTGCATAAGATGTGATATATGAGCAAGTGTGTTGTTGTGATGAAGCTACCAATCACCAATTGCCCATAGGTGCAGCCTTCTCAATCATCCAAATAGTTTCCGCAGAGGAATGTTCAAGCTTAACACAAAATTTGATGCATATTTGTTGCTCTACTTGCTCAGTCATTTTGAACGTGACAGCCACACAGTGCACATGCTCACTCAAAGGCATCTACCACCCCTATTGACTAGTACAGTGATGTCGTCACTGTTCACGCATGCACATTCCAGTCCACATGCCTTGGCTGCCAGGTTACATCAGTGTTATGCAAACTGTTCCTGTTATATTAACAATGGCTGTACTTGGTCAGGACAGACCTTGTAAACTCTTGTAGAGAAGTATTATATAGTAGTGATCAGTTTCTCAGACAAGCCTACAAAAGCCTATCTAGCCCATAATGTAGCTGAAAAATTATACTTATAAAAGAAATACTACTGTAAACATAATAGATGGCTGCAATTATATTTATTTCAACAGTTCCTAAGACTGCACCTCCATGACCTGAGTCTTAGATCTGAATCTCATTCTCATTAATAACAATGGTAGCAAACACTAATGCTGTAAATACTTTAGCCAGATGCTATTCTAAGCACTTTACATATATTAACACATTTAATCAGCACAATAATCCTGTAGGGTAGGTATTATTATTATTATTTTCTTTTTTTTTAAAAGATTTTATTTATTTATTTTTACAGAGCGGAGAAGGGAGGGAGAAAGAGCAATGTATGGTTGCCT
>PVJI01006466.1:0-86266 GCA_004026765.1 Micronycteris hirsuta | reverse complement strand
TAGATGGGCATCTAGGTTGTTTCCAGCACTTAGCTATTGTGAATTGTGCTGCTATGAACATAGGAGTGCAAAGGTTCTTTTGAATTGGTTTTTCAGGATTCTTAGGGTATAATCCCAGTAGTGGAATTGCTGGGTCAAAAGGCAGTTCCATTTTCATTTTTCTGAGGAAGTTCCATACTGTTTTCCACAGTGGCTGTACGAGTGGTTCATTTTATACCTCCAAGACAGCATGGGCAAAATAGATATTCAGTCACTGATGCTGGCTTTTTGGCAAGATATTAGAACTGTGTTTTATTTTTATTTCAACAAATATTTATGTAGCATCTTCTCTGGGTACAGCATTCTTTTAGGTGCCGATGAACAAAACACGCATGATTATGCCTTCATGGAGTTTGTATCTAGGAGAAGGAACATAAATAAATAAATAAACAAACAAACTCACATATGTACTTGCATATATGCACAGGTATATAATTAAAATTGTGATATGTGTTAGGAAGAAAAAGAACAGAGTGCTATGTGAGAATATCGTGGCATAAACCTAATTTAGAATGGATAGGTAGGAGTGCCCTCACTGACCTAAGGATGATAGGGACGAGCCAGGCAAAGAGTAGAAGAAGGAGTAAAAATAGCAAAGGGACTAGCCTGTATGAAATATTTGAGGTGACAAAATATAGCTGAGTTTCAGGAAATTTAAGATAGTCTTGGTGGCTGGCGTGTAATGAGAGAGGATGCAGCGTATCATCAGATGTGGTTGGAGAGATTGGCAGGTGCTATATCCAACAAGACATTATAGAAGTAAGATTTGATTCTAAGTACAATGGAAAGGCATTGAAGGGGTTAAGAATATTCCAAGCAGATTATTTTGGCTGTAGTATGGATGGGTGGATGGGAGGGAGACAGAGCAAAATGAGGAAGACAGACCTGTTGGGAGGCCATTTTAGAAATTCAGGTTAAGAGATGATAGTAGCTTGGAGTAGAGTGGAGGCTGATGGGATGGAGAGAAGGGGTGGGATAGGCAAGATATGTTGTTGCTTTTATGCCAAATATAGTCATGGACAGATAATAATAAACTGGAAAATGTAGGTTAAGGCAGAAATAATACAGTTCATATTTTACTTTTTTAGAGAACACTTTGCTTATTTTTCTCAGTATAATTTTGTGTGTCTCTTGGCAGGTGCCAAATTGCTTCCATGACTTATTCTCAAAGTTTTATGATCTAAAATTTTGTCAGAAAATAGATATATTAATAATGTGCTTACCAAATTCATATTAAGTGGAATTTATGGTAGTATAAAATAGTTTAAGTTCACAAATATGTTATATATTAATCTAACGGAAATCATCCTTGTTGAAAATGTTTTTAAACTTTCACCCTCTTTTGAAGTCAGGCATTGCTTTCCACTGGACGCATTGTATATTATGAACGTCTGGAAGCCAAAATATTGTGTTTTAACTCCCGCTCTATAGTATTTCCCAGCTGTGTACTTATACGGTACAGTAAGAGGATTTAACAAATGGGAAATAGCAGCTGCATTTGGAAATTTCCTTTGTGCTCCCTTTTCATTCAGTAGATTCAATACTGTGTACTGTGTAACGACTGTAACATCAGACCTGTAATGACTTATACTGCAAGTATCATATCACCAAACAATTTTTCTTCTCAGGAAAGAAAAACAATAGAAGGAGTTTGGGTTTCTGGGTAGCCCTGCAAACTTACACATAGTGTGTGTATGTGTGTGTCAGGAGGGAGGACACTCATGAAAGTCCAATTTAATAAATATATTACCTCATTCTGCTTCCAAGTAAATATAAAGTACAAAAAGATTTTTATGAAGTTAAGTGAAATGTGTAGTTCTCTTCAATGGATCATGTCTGTTACTTACTGTAATTGAACCCCATAAAATAGTTGTGGGGAAATAAAATTTAAAAGAAAGTCTAAAAAACACCAACAAAAATTCTATTATCACCTATTCAGTTTCCATTGTTATTTACTTTCTGTAGTGGCCTTCCCTCTCCAACAGTTAGAAACAGGCACTAAAAGTTTCTTATCTACTGGGTTCAGAAAGGGTTTAACTTTGAAACATCAAGACCACAAAGGAGCTTTTCTGTAAGAGAGGGTAAAGACGAAGCAGAGAAGTTCTAATCCCTACTTCCTGATTAGAAAAGAAATCTTTAAATGTTAAAATTCTGGTTATTTGTTGTGAGGTGGCATTCCAATAAAATATGAGAGACCACACAGTTTCAGAGAAGGGAAAGAATTTATTTACTTATGGCATAAGTAAAGAAGGAAAATAGAACTTGTAGAGATTGGCATTCGAAGACTAATTTGAGATTAAAAAAAAGGTCTACACTCCAATTTAATTATAGTTACTTATGGATGCAAAAACGTTTGATTTTAAATTTAGTGTGGTGTGTTAATTGGTAAGGTCCAGTCAAAGGCTGAAAAGTTGGCATAAATAAGAGTTCACTGTCCTTGTTTGCTGTGAACAATCACTACTATTTTCATTACAATGCCGCTGTACCAGCACCTGTGTTGGGCGGAGGAACATTGATGCTGTCCCTTCAAATATGTTTTTGTTCCCATTAGGACTGATTCATTAAGCAGGAATAAATTCACATAACTTTTTTGTGGAAAAATGTTTTAATGTTACCAAGCATAGAGGAACATTTTATGGTAGCGTTGAGTGGCCTGCCTGTGGTACCATGTTGTAATAATGACCTGTTAAAGATTACTTGAGTATATAAGACCTATACTAAGTTCCAAGCGCAGGGACTTTCTTGTGTATAAGACAGATGAGATCTCTGCTATCATGGAATGTAGATTCTAGCAGTGTGACAGACAATGAAGAAGTTTCACAGAGTGAGACAATTTTAGAAAATAGTAAGTGCAGTGAAGAAAATTAAATGAGCAAATGTGATTGAGATGCCTACTTTAAACAGTCCAGGGAAGGTCTTTTTGAAGAGGTGATATTTGAGTTGAAATTTGAATAACGAGAAGGAGTAAACTATGCAAAAATTTGGAGTAAGTGAAAAAGCCTTTCGGGTGGTGTGTTTGAGCAACAGGAAACAACAGAACAGCTCCAGGGGAACTGGTGAGGGAGAGAACAGTATGAGCTAAAATCAAGGAGGCAGGCAGGCAGGCAGAGTACAGGTACTGCGGGGTATCACAGGTTAAAGTGAGGTGTTTGGACTTTACTTCAAGTGCCAGAGGAAGCCACCGGATGATTTTAAGTGAGACTAACTGATTTATGTTTTTAGAAGATCACGTTGGCTGCTGTGTAGGGAATGGGTTGTAGGAGAGAACAGCAGAAACAACAACAATTAGGAAAACGACTGCACTCGCGCAGGTGAGAGTTTGATAAGTGGAAGGGTGAACAATTAGGGAGGTTATCCTTTGAGGAGTTCCCATAGATTCTGAAGAAGACAAGATTCACACTGAAGGTGAGGAGACTATTTTACGTAATGTACATGTGGGCAGAAGTTTAGTCAAGAATGAACAGGAAATGAAGTTGCTAAGACCAGGGAGGAGGGAGAGGATAGGCTTCTCCTGATCAAAGAGAGGCCCCAGGTGAGGACGGAAGCTTTCTGTCTAAGAGGAAACTGTTTGTAGGTGACTTCGGGGTGGGCCACGGGGATGTGGGTAAGGCACCAACAGTATCTCTTGCAAGATTTAAAAAGTGACAAGACTGTAAGTGGGGCCTTCTCTACACATGTGCATGTGTGCACTTACATGTGTGTTTATATTGATATATATTTTAAGCCAAAATGGGATTATGTGCATCTGGTTTTTAACTACTAGTCCAATTAAGTAGAAGTAACCATGCTGTACTCTCAGCCTCAGAATATCAGAACTCCTTATTTTGGAGACCAATTAAATTCCCCCAAGTGAGTTTCATTTTCTAGAAAAGTTTTAAAAATATTTTTCTGCTATAAATAAAAGATGTCAATAATGTCCTTAGTTGTAATTAAAAGAAAATAATAATAGGTGTGTTGAGACATTTAGTAAATAACTGTCAGGAACAATACTTTCTTGCTTGCAAACAATTTCTCCTCTGCCTTTCTTGCTTTCAGTCCAGTGAAGTTGCTAATCAACTCCTCAGAGAGTTTTCTGTAGTTTACTTGGAGTCATAAAAACTCTGGTGTGGACTTTGTACCATTTCTGGGAATGGAGCTGTTTTCATTGCATGGTAACAGAGTCCAGAAATTTTAAGTGAGGATTTAATCCTTCTCAGCCATGTTTTATGTTGTGACAGACTTTTAGAAGATTTCTAATTTTGTTGCCTTTTAAAAGATTTTAAAAACTTGAATTTTTGCCAGCTTTTGGTAAGATTTATTCATTTGAGATATAAGGCAGCACCCAAATTTTCCTCGCTTCTATTAAGACTGTATTTTAGAAAGTATAGTGAAACCCATTCGTTCGCTTACTTAGTCCCAAGTAGTTTACAGACTTAACACGTAAAGGCAAAGTCTATGTGCACCTTTTTGGTACCTGGCCGGCCTATGAAACACTGGAAAACCAACCAACCAACCATAGACTAGCACGGTTTAGACTTCTTGAGAAACTGTTACCGTGCCTTCATTGTAGGAGTTTGGAAATTCATTCAAGTTAAGTTCAAACTTAAACTTCCAGTAAACGGATATGTCCATCCTTGCTCCCTGAGTCATGAAACAGCATTCTCTAGGAAGCCCTGTGGGAAATTTCCCATTTTCTACAAATTTGAAACTGTGTTAGCGCACAGTACTGTCTTACTTAAACATATCTCAAAATTGTCTCAAAATTTAATGACAAATTTACTCACAATTTGAATCAAAAACTGAAACCACATTTTTATTGCATGTTGTGGGTTGTGAAACAGACAACTAATGTTGGCTAGTTTTAACACATTGGTCACCTTCACATTTCACCCTCTGCGAAATTGTTATGTGCATTGTTTCATTCCCACTATAAAAGAAAAGCTATTTTTTTTTAAAGGTTCCCAAATCTGGACCCTGGTTGGGTGGTTCATTTGGTTGGAGCTTTGTCCCATACACCAAAAGGTTGCAGGTTTGATCCCTGGTCAGGGCACATCCCTAGGATGCTGGTTCAATACCTAGTCCGGGTGCATAAGGGAGGCAACCAATTGCTGTTTCTCTCTCACTTCCATATTTTTTTCCTCTCTCTCTGCGTTTCTGTCTGTCTGTCTGTCTTTTCTTCTTTCTCTCCCTACCTTCTTCTCTCTCTAAAATGAATAAACATGTCCTCAGGTGAGGATTTAAAAAAAAGTTCCCAAATCTGGGTTGTATAAATTAAACAAAGTGATTACTCATATGCTACTTGAAAATGTCTTGATATTTATGAAACTTGAATTACTTTATCACTCTTCTTCATAATATAATATACCTTTGTAAATATACCTTTTTTTGGGGAAAAGTTTTCTTTAAGCATATTATCAAAACTTTTATCAAAAGCAGAAATAGTAACATGATCTGGTATAGTTGGCTTTATTCCCCTTGGGCAAGCAGGAGCCAGGTATGCATGCTGATGAACACACTACAGTCATTAGCATGTGATTATGTAGGCTGCATATTGGGCACCTGCCAAAGTATAAAAATCTAGTACTTTGCTACACCTGTACAAAGACTTTTTGCATTTCCTTTGTATTTTGACAGTTCAAGGAAAATCAGACCCTTAGTATCTTTTCTTATTTTTTCCCAGTGTAATAAAATTGTGTATAAAGAATGTTTTCAAGGAATTGGGATATGCCATGTTTATTTTTATTTAATTTTTCAGGCTGTGTAAGATTCAGTAACTGGGGTTTGCAGAGCCCCGACTGTAATATGACTCTCTTAACAAACTCTATCACGGACACTCACTTAGAATTTATAAGATTCCTTCATGGTCAAGATTCCTTCATTCCTTTTTTCTGGATCCAGCCAATATTCCCCCTAATTGCTTCATTTTTATGTTGTATCTTTATGCCTATAAATATTTTGTATTCATTTCTTTCACCAATGTGCTGCTAGTGTATATCCTTAGTGATGCCAAGGCTGCTCCTGTGGTTTGACTTTGCCTTCCTACTCTCCATAAGCAAATATTCCTTCATGACCAAAGTATCGCTGGGGCTGTATAGCATTTCCAGAAACTTAGGGAAGGTCACTTTTTGGTAGTTATTTAAAATAAGATTTGATTACTAATAGCAAATCTGGTATGATCTAGTCTAGCAGAACAATTTGATTGAGCAGGCCTAGTCCATTCAGCTTTTATTTTCTTGATGAATTCAAATGGCATTTAAAAATTGTAGAAGTTTTTTTTTTTTTAAATAGGCTTCTTGTCATAATTGATCAGTCTTAATCAATGAAAGCTGATCTCAAGAGACCAATAATTTTCTGATTAAAGTAGAACTCCACAAGCATATATCAGTATATAGGTGGTTCTGATTAATATACACAAGAACTTGTTCAGAATTCCTCATTGTCCAGTGATGATCTGGGTACATTACTATAATGAAATATGATACTGGAATAGTAAAGTCTTCACATTTCTATAATTCTTCTAAGGAACATTTTATAGAAAGTATAATGTATTTATTATATAGCATGCATTCATTTACATGACTAATTTGAACTTCTCGTGATTAGAATGAAATGTGAACCTTAAGGGTCTTCTATATGGGCGTGAATAAGATGGCTGTGCCTGGATAGGCAGCATATTTCTTTGGGAGGAGGAAGCTGGGATTGTATTTATACTCCTCCAGATCTACCTTTAATTTGGAGAGGGTTGCTTTCCATAAAGATGACTTTAACATAACACATCTTGCTTCCCTGTTCATTCAGAGATGAGGTTGAAAGGGTTCTCATTGATTGCTGAGTCAAAACACCTGCATTAAGCAGGAAAGACCCTACTCTGTTCCTTCCCAAACATATCTAATCTTTCCTATCTAACCAAAGGCATCTAATGAATGTGCTTTAATACCTTGATATGCAGATTATCCCACTGTTTGCTTGTCCTCCGAAATAAGTTTTCCTTGCTTTCCAAGAGAAATGCAATCTTTCTAAAAAGGAACAACTTCAAGTTATTCCTTTTGTTACTATAGCTTTCAATTTGATGTCATATTTATTTTTTATACCATTAACCTTTCAAATATTATTTTGGTATTACTATATTCCCATGACTTCTAGGTATTATTTTTCTAGGTGATGAAAATTGAGTTCAATGACATATCCCTGTAAACTACATTATGAAATCCAAAGTACAATATAAATTATAAACCTTTGCTAATAAAATTTTACAATCAGGTAAAAATGAGAAATGAATATGCATTTCATTTATCTTCTTTATATTTCATTAGCACTCTAGAAAATGGGAAGCATTGTTTAATAAAATGATTGAAAGTTATTTTGTCAACTTGCTTTCATTATAATTTAACTCTGATTTCTTTTCACTGCCAGTGTACTGAGAGTACCTAGAATTCAATATTTTCAAGTTCATCAAACTTCTGGGAAGAAATTTGCCCTCATTCAAGCATTGATAGATTATGGTGGTATAATAGAAGAGATTCTTTTGCCTGGAAACCCAAAGAATTAGAACTTTTTTGGCATTTACAGTTATTTAGGGACTTTTTGGTTAGTGTCAGTGATAAATTTGTAGTTTTTTACGTAAGCATGGGCTTAGCCAGGATTAAGTTAATGTAATACATGAACTGTGGGAGGAATTCCATCCTGCAGAATTCCTCCTGTCTGCTGTGGATGAGAAATAAGTCGTCCTGGACACGTTCTTGCTATTTCAGTGGGGAAGGGGGTGGCAATTTCCTCTGGTGGAGAATGCCCCAAGCCGTTCTCCCAAATGGCTTTTATTGGGAATGGTATGTGTAGGTGTATAGTGCATACGTGCATAGCTCATCAATCAATGTCAAAAGGCTATAGTCATACAAAAAGAGGTATTACCTAGAGATAACAATTGAAGAAACACAGAGATTTGTTATAGGTCAGGGTCTGTTAGTCATGCTGGTGCCAGAGGGTCTTTAAGATGTGTTTCATGAGATAAAGAGTTTACCCCTTATGCCTTGAACTTAAACATCCAGTTTGTATCAGCAGAGCCGTACAAAGCAAATCAGAGCAAGCTTGAAAGGATACAATGTATTTATCAGGCCTGATTCCCACAGGAACCCTTGGTGTTAGAGTTGGGTCATGTCTGCCACCTGTGTTACCTGGTTTTCCAGAGAGACTTACTAGCCCCTTTCAGAGCCTGCTCTTGAGGGGCTGCAATCTCTGAAACCACACAAAGTGGTCCCCAACATCTCCCCCCCTTTTTTTGTTATGACAGCATAACTAAAAGCAGTGGTGCCGTTGTAATCAACAGGGTTATGCTAGGCAGAGCAGGCTTCAAAGGGCAAAATGTACATTCTTCCTCAGGCCAGATTTGCCCCCAGGAGCTGTTCATTCCAGTACAAGGCCACAGCTGCCTCTGACATTGTTTTCAGGCTGAGTCTGGTGAGGGGAGCAAAGCAGCCAAGAGATTAGGAGACTTTTTACAGACAGAATGAGGACTCAGGCTATGACAAAGCCAAGATGTGAGGGTCTTTCTGCCCCTTCTCTATAGTCCCCTAAGTCCTTACCTGGTGGTGCCTTTGTGACTGTGTCTGTCTTAGGTTGCCCCTCCCTTGAGGAGTCTTACCCGTCATTGGTTAACCAGTCATCCACCCAGGCCAGCCAGGGTGAAGTGAGGAGGGCGGGGGCTGCACTCTGCCAGGAGGATAGGTTCTGTCTCCTTAGTGGCTCATAGCCCCAAAGCCTTTTCACTCAGCCCTAGCCATGGGACTCTTGTTCTTTAATGAGGTTACAGTCCCTGAAACCAGGCAGGATGGCTCCCAACAATGAACAAATTGAGAAATTTTTGCTTTTGAATTCAGAGTTAACATTTGCCCTTCAGTTGTATTAACTTATTGTGTACCTGGTATGCTTCTACCAAAGATACCTTTTTCATTTTTTTTTGTTTGTTTGTTCTCATAGTGATATGGTTTGCATGTGACGTTGGTTATAGTTTATTTATTTTGCTTTCCGAAATTGAGAGCAAAATTAGAGTTTAGCTCTCCTTTTGGATCCATGAGGAATGACACAGTAGACCAAGGAATTAATCTGAATCTAAGTTTTGGGGCATTTGAAAGTTGAGATTAAAATTCACACTCTCCCTCGCCCCCCCGCCCCACCAGAGAGAAAGCATAGGCTCCATGATTGCAACTGAGACATTAGTCTGGGCTTGTGTGTTGCCTGCAGGTAGAACAATATACAGCTAACAGACTTGAGGGGAGGGCACCTGAAGACAGAATTAGACTTCTGCTTGCTGCTTTGTGGAAAATGGTGACAGTTTTTGCCTAGTTTCCCTTTTCCTGGAAACATAAATGCAGATGGATAGATTGATGGCTGGATAGTTGTTCTATAAACAACATAACCTCTGCAAAATCACTTTAAGTTTTTCTGTATTCTATCTGTGAAAACTTAAACCAGAGAGCTAGAAGTGTTATATAAAAATTCCTGGATCACCAAGAGTTTCTTGGTGAGCCATCATGGGTATTTGATGTATTAGAAGGAAATTTGAAGGCTTTTGTGGAGAAATTCTCAAAATTGGGAACCTTACTGGGCAAGATCCCAGGGCAGACAGGAGATTGCTGAGATCACAGAGCGGCCGTGCGTGCTCTGTGTGTGACATGCAGAGCACTCCGTTCTCCAGTACCGCTTCCCTTGGAAAATTAGGCCATGGAAGGACTTCACTCTTGATAGAGCAGACTCTCTCTTAAGGAACAAATGGGTTTGAAAGACCCTCATTGGGCTCTTGTACCTTTTAATGTTAATATTTGTGAGGAATGAAGAGCATACTCTGAGCTATTTTTGTGACCCCATCCTCATTATTTAAAAACAGACCACCTAAACATAGGTAAATAATCACATCGATATTTGTTTCTGCGGGCCTAATTGCTGTCACTTTCCCTAGTGGATCCCAGCTACCTTTCTTTTTTCCTAAGACTTTTATATCTTATTTTCTATTTTTACTGAAGCTACTCTGATACCCTTGAATGATTATAGATCCCCTGTCCCCAACAATGGCTCTAGTTTCTGTCTTGAATTAAAGACAGCTTTCCCAGAAACTGGATTAAACAACATTTCAACAGATTACTTGTATCATGCTACACACATTCCTCTTCCCTGCCAACACCTGTGTCATACTGTCATACTACATGTCCCTGGAACCTTAACTCTGCTGCTTTCAAGACTATTTTCCTTTTTTTTTTTTCTCTGTAGAGAGTAGGGAGGGTTTCTCTCCACACACCCCTACCCCACCCTCTTTACCTCTTTTCCTCTTTGCTTCAGATTCTTAATTATGATGTCTGGGGCGAACAAGCCCCAAAGTGTTCTTCATTATTTCTCTTTTGGATGATGCTTATGAAAAATGGGTTCCTGATGAACTGACCAATGCCTGGATTCTGTGATGTACGTATAATGTAAGCTTCAAGATAGTCTTCTAAGTGCACTCAGAAATGTCTCTGAAGTGGGTTAGAAAACAACAGTGAAGGAAGGGAGCATCAGGATGATAAACTTGACACTAGAGTAAGTAGTTACCTCTTAGGAAAACCCCCATGGAACCATTTGAGTTTCTCCAAATGCATAGAAACTTACTTTGGAAAAACTTGTCTAGTTATAGTTCTTCAGCTTCTGCATAATCATACTACCTCTCCCCTAATGCTTTGAGTTGTCAACAAACAAACACATTCTTTTGAATCAGTGAAAATATGATATTCTCCCTGGGGTTATTTAGGAAAGGATAGTACCTCGTAGAGGGCCTGTGTTTATCTCTGCCACCAATGTGCTCTGTGACCTTCGGGACGTCACTTCTGATCTACTGGCCTCAGTTTCCGTATCTCAAAAGTGAAAGATTTGAACCATAATAATCAAGTCTCTTGCTAATTCTAAATTTCTTGGTTTCAAGGTTAAAATGATCTTAGTCAACTCAGCCTGGCCTGGTAGGTGTTGTTTAGGTTGAATATCGTGTGGTCGTTTAAATAGTAATGAACTCCCCAGCTGGTGTAGCTCAGTGGATTGAGCATGGGCTGGGAACCAGAGGGCCCCGGTTCGATTCCCAGTCAGGGCACATGCCTGGGTTGTGGGCCAGGTCCCCAGTGAGGGCCATGTGAGAGGCAACCATACATTGCTCTTTCTCCCTCCCTTCTCCTCTCTCTGAAAATAAATAAATAAAATCTTAAAAAAAAATAAATAGTAATGAACTGCCAGGTGAAAGTAACTGCCTGGAGTTTGGTAGGCACGTGAATCAGCTAATAGCTGCACCTTGATAGAGCATTGCTGCATGTGTTGGGGGATTCCTTATCAGGCGGGCTCGAGTTAAAGCTTTTCTTTCTGTTTCCTTACCAAAACATTATCAGGTATTCTCATCTATGAGACTGCCTGTCCCATGGCATTAGATCGTTAAAGTAGGATATCTTAAGGTGGTAATTTATGCCTTAATTCTTTATTGTTTAGACAATATTCAGTTCAGGGCGCTATTCTTTAAGAGAGCTAGAGAAACAAATTGAACATACTCAGGGGAGAATGATCGGGATGGCTGAATCATGTCTTATGAGGAAGAAATGAAGAAAATGTGGATATTTGGCTTAGAAAAAAAGGCAATACAAGGGTACTATAATAGCTGTGTGTAAGTATTGAAAGTGCTGCTGTTGCAAATGCTTCATGGGATGGAAATGTTTCCATAGGTTGAAGGAATAGAATTCAGATTTCTATAAATATGAATGCTTGGCAGCCCTCCAATGATAGAATCAACTGCTTTGGGAGGTGCCAACTCTTCTGTCAGTGGTGTTTAAGAAGAGTCAAAAAGTTGCTTGTTAGGGAAATTGTGATAACCACCATCACGATACCACCATCATTTAGTGAGCAGTTACTATAGGACAGATACTGTTATAAGATTTAATTTTTATTAATTTAATTTCCACAACAACAATATGAAGTAGGTTCTGTATTACAATTATTAGTATGACTCCCATGTTATAGATGAGGAAGTTAAGGCACAGAGAGACTATGTAACTTGTCTGGGGTTATAGGGAGGTAAATGGAAAAGTGGATTTAACTAGGAAATCTGGCTCAAAGAGCCTATACTTGTTAACTATTACACTACCTTTTCTTGTGCAGGGGATTTAAGTACTAGAAGGGGTTGAGCAACTGGATTTTTAAGGACCTTTGAATTCTGAGATTTGATTCTGTATATGAGGCTGATGATATATAGATGATGCAAGGATTTTCTTTGTGATTGTCTTGACAAGTCTGGAGATATTAATATTTTTCTATGTTTACTTTGTTCACTATATTTACTTCCATTTATTAGATACCATGGTGATGGGCCATTTAAAAAGCTTTTATAATTTTTTTCTTTGAATTGAAATAACATTTTAAAAACAATGAATTTTTATTTTTAGATTTTAGGAATTATGACTTTAGCAAATGTTCATAAAAATTTATATTCTAATACATCATGAATAAATTTATTATTATTGGATAGTATAATAATAGAATAAAGTGGCATAATGTTACTCTAACTTTGAGAATGTTATGTAAATTTAATATAGTCTACCAAGTATTGTTTTTAATAAAAGTGAAAGAGAATACACTTTATTTCATTATTAGAGCAAATGATACTTTTGTCAGGAATAAATTGCTGGTAATTGGAGCCAAACTCAGTATTTTCATTTAGCTAAGCTTTCTTAAAGTAATGCCTTTCTTAAAATATGTCATGTTAGATAAAAACATACTTTTCCTCTGAGAAAGGACCTATAAATGTTAGCAATTTGTTATCAGCATATTAAAAAGGTTAGATTTCCTTTGTTAGCAAGAAAGTATTGGAACCTAGGCTAGAAAAAGCTTTTCTGTCAGTCACCCAATAGCACCATAGTAGAATACCTCTTCTATTTTTTTAAAGTTGTTTAAAGAAGAGAATCAGAAAAATCAGAAAAAGCAAAAAAAAATCATATATATATACACACACATACATATATGACAAGGTCTGTCTGGAAGAAGTCCAGCCATTGTTAATATATGAGAATCGTTTGTGCCACATCAATGCAACCTGGCAGCCAAGAAGAGTGGACTGGAATGTACATGCAAGAACAATGACGACTTCACTGTACTAGTCAGTGGGGGTGGTAGACGCCAGTTGAGTGAGCATGTGTACTGTGAGCCGTTGCATTCAAAATGACTGAGCGAGTAGAGCAATGGATCTACATCAAATTTTGTATTAAGCTTGAACATTCCTCTGCAGAAACTATTTAGATGGTTCAGAAGGCTTTTGGGAATGATGCAATGAGTACAGTGCAAATAAAAGTGTGGCACAAACACTTCAAAGATGGTTGAGAATCTGTTGAAAGTGATTCAGGTTCTGGAAGGCCTGCAAGAAACAGAACACCTGAGAATGTTGAAGGTGTATGAGCTGCAATCAACCAAGACCGGCGACTGACAGTGCAAGAACTAGAAGCTGATCTGGGGCTTTCAAAAACTACTGTGTCTGAGATTTTGGTGCAGGATCATGGCATGAAATGTGTCATGGCAAATTTTGTTCCACGGCTTCTGCTAGAGCAGAAGGAATATGGTGCTGCAGTTGCTAATGACTTGATTCAAACCACTGACATTGAACCAGATTTCCTCAAGAAGGTCATAACTGGTGATGAATCATGGATCTATGGCTATAGATCCCGGAAACGAAGGCCCAGTCATCCCAAAGGAAGTCGCCTATTTTTCCATGCCTGGAGAAGGAGCAGCAAAGTCACATTAAGACCAAGACCATGTTAACTGTTTTTTATTGGCAAGGTGTTGTCCATCATGAGTACGCCCCCCTAGGCCAAACAATGAGCACTACCTCAGTGTTCTTTGTTGCCTGAGAGATGCAATACTACAAAGCATGCCCAGCTATGGGCAACTGGTAGTTGGCAGCTTCATCATTTCTGGACAGACCTGTATATGTATTATAACTTAGTATATGCATGTTAATCACGGACATGGTTGAGTTACCAGTACATGGTGATTTAAAACAAACAAAACAACTTTTAGTTGGTTTTATTATTATTTTTACTCTCTTTACACACATTGCATTCCTTAATTCCCTTCAGCAAAAGACTTCCAGGAACATGTCTATGGTCAAACAAATTGGATTTCTTACTCATTGTGGTAGGAAGAACACACACCGTAGAGAATTATGGAGTGTCTCAGTAAGAGAGTGTTCAAAAGAACCATTTTTAGGAGTTGGACTTTGAATGATTTTGGGTAGGGTCTAAGGAAACAGAGGTTTGTTATAGATTAGGGGAATGTCAGAAATCAGGGACAAACCTATAGTTGGGCAACTTAATAAAGCTTATCTTTAGGGAAGGCAGACCAGAGTGAGGTAAAGCTGTAATTAGAGAGGCACTATAACTAAAATGAAAATGCAAAGCAAAAATGCCAACATAC
This sequence comes from Micronycteris hirsuta, assembly GCA_004026765.1. NCBI lineage: Eukaryota > Metazoa > Chordata > Mammalia > Chiroptera > Phyllostomidae > Micronycteris > Micronycteris hirsuta. The sequence goes on along the minus strand of PVJI01006466.1, from coordinate 71,788 downwards.
AGTGCAGTAAGAATGAACACATTAAAGTCAACCTTGCTAATGGGTGGAGAAAAGGGTAAGAGGATAACATTCTGTCCCTACAATTAGACTGGGCAACAGAAAGGGAATTTGATTTATGCCGCTGCTTAGAAAGTCCATTTCCCAAGCCTTTCTCCCAACTTCAGTGACTTCTGCCTGTATGTGGGTTTCAACTCCCTTTTGTAGGACAAGAATTCCGTTCCTCATCATAAATGGTCTCTGGCCTCAAGTCTCTGAGTTTCTCAAATCCTGACATTTGACTTTTGCAACCTAAGCCCACTACTCTCCTCTCTTCACGTTGTGGCTGCCCAATCGCATTCCTGGTCTAGGTGCGGTTGGCAACCCAGATGAATCAGAGCAGATGTGTTCTGTTTTTGCTTCTGGACTGAAAGGAGATAATCCATATACAGTTAGATTGAGAGGGAATTGATAGCATCCCTAGAAAAAGCTAATTACAAAGGGTAGGATTACTAGAGCTTTGGGAGGGGCGGGTCTTGGTGGGATTAGTCTGGGAAAACTTCAAAAAGAAGGTGATTTTTAAGCATTGATATTGAAGAGAATAATGTAGTTTAGTATTTATTATTCCACTTAGATGAACAAGGATAAATAAAACCCCAAAAATGTGATTTAGGGTGATTTTTATACAAGAATAAATAGCTAATTTTATGTTTATTGTTACTTGTATAACAAATAGATAACTGTTTTAATTAAAGCTCCATGAAATGGGAAAAGCATTGGATATAGTATCAAAAAACCTACATTTAGATTTTAGCTCTGCCAGTTATACCTGTGTGACATGGGGAAAGCCACATAATCTGAGTATTAAACTTTTCTTCCTGCAAAATTTTGTATTTAGTTATTGGCAACTTATTTTCAGAACAATATCTAGGGACTGGAATGCATCAAATGAAAAAGATGAAGTGTCTGGAAGTTATGTCAAATGAGAAATAGGTGCAGAAACTGGAGGAGTTTCACCTAGAAAAGGACTGTTAATTTTAATGCTTCCCTTAAGATATTTGAACAACTCTAATTGGGAAAAGGAAGTAAATTGCTTTTGTGTATCTTTTTTTTTAAATAAGTAAAGTTTATTGTATATAAACTATATTTTAGCAAAAGTAGAAAACTGTTTGCAGCCTCACAGTGGTTTTGTTTGTTTGTCATCCTAGATTCTCTATATCCTAGTCTGAGTGTTGTGGATACTTTTGTCTTTTCGATTCCAACCCTCTCTCCTTCCCCATCTGGGAGCTCCATCAATTCTACGGCTTAAGCCATTAACGAGGGCAAACAGGAAACAATGGGTGATAATCATAAGGATCTAGATATTAGCTGATACAAGGATTCCATTTTAAATAACTAGATTTACTAGAAAATGTTATTTGAGAGCCCCCAAATACTAATGAAAAAAAGCTTGGTTGCCCCGGCTGGTGTAGCTCAGTGGATTGAGCGCGGGCTGGGAACCGGAGGGTCCCGGTTCGATTCCCAGTCGGGGCACATGCCTGGGTTGCGGGCCAGGTCCCCAGTGAGGGCCACGTGAGAGGCAACCATACATTGTTCTTTCTCCCTCCCTTCTCCTCTCTCTGAAAATAAATAAATAAAGTCTTTAAAAAAAAAAAAAAAAACTTGGTTAATTTTTCTAGGTTCAGTACAGGGAAACTGTAACATACTAATTTTCTAGACATCTTCAAGAAGACCAAACTCTATTCTCTTAAACTTATTTTTATATTTTCTCCAAGCATCTTTTTATTATATAAACAATATAATAACATTATGTTCTGGTACCAGGTAGGTACTAGACTTGTCGTGGGGGATCACTTAGTAAGTTATGGAAATGTCTCACTGCTGTGCCATACACTGGAAACTAAATCATCTATCTGTTGTTATACAAATAAAAACTGTAATTTAAAAATGAAATTAATTTAAAAAATTAATACCAAAAAATAAAAAAGTGTGTTCATCAATTATAAATTAGAAAACACAGATAAAAAATTACCAATAATATCATCATTTAGAAATCACTATAAATATTTTGGTGTATATCTTCCTAGGTGTGTGTGTGTGTGGCCACATTTACCCTTATGCACACATATCACACAATTGAGGTTATATACTAAATACTACAGTATGTTTTTTTCATTTAATATGTCTTATAAATACATTATTTCTACAACATTTTTGGTATTTATAGTCAACCAAAAACAGTAAACAGTATTTAGTTTCTGAATAAAAGTATTATTTATGATAGAATATTTGAAAAATATAGAAAACTTTTGAAAGAAAATAAAAACTACCTATTATCCCGACACTCAGAGAACCATTAATTTCATTGGATATTCCAATGTCTTCTGTAAACAATTTTTTCTTGAAGATGTATATTGATATTTCTCACTAACAAACTTTTCACTATAATACATTATGAATATTCTCACATCGTTTTCTGCCAAAATATGATTTTCAATAATGTCAAATTATTCTACCATATGTATAAAGCCATAGTGCCCTCAAATAATCCCAACAATTGGACATGCAAGTTGCCTCTAATTATTTTTCACTATAAACAACACTGCATTCAACATACACAGTCTTACTTTAAATGGCCATGTGGTGGTCCATTGTGTAGCTATATCATCTTTTATGAAACAAATCCCTGACTCTTAACAACTTAGTTCTCATTATTTTGCTTAAGTAGCAATTCAGTCATTGTTGGAACAAATATTTACCCTTAGCTTTAATATTTTATTATTTTTAACATATTTGGTGAGTAATTGTTTCAAGTTCATTTGCCAGAATTTTGTTTGATGCTCTGGAAGAACATAGAAGAAGCATGAGCTATGGACCCATGCCTTCAAGAGTTAACATAAATTTGCACATGTAACTAATACATGCAAAGTAATAATAATTTACTCAAGTGTTTTATTAAATGCTAAGTTATGTGGTTCTGATTAAGTGCTTCAATGTGTAGTTTGTGAGTAAATAGAATAGTAAGGCTCAGGAATAGGAGAATAGGAGTATAGTCAGGCAGGACTTCAAGAATGAAATGCAGTGTGATCTGAGCTGTGAAGAGTGGGTTGAGTGCATAGTCAAAGGGGATGTAGGACATTCGAGGGGAAAGGAACAAGACACTCAAAGACTAAAAAATCTGAGTATATTTGATATATATTCACAGTACTATGAAAGGATATTTAAGTTGACCATCCTTTGAATACCACTGCTGAGCAACCAGTTTTGAATATCTTCTGAAAAGTTGAAGAAATTCTATTTTAACGTTTTTCCAGTTTTATTGGGGTATAATTGACATGTAACATTGTATTAGTTTAAGGTGTGCAACACAATGATGTGACATTCTTATGTATTGTGAAGTTATCACCACAATAAGTTAACATCCATCAGCTCACATGCTTTTAAATTGAAGTATAATCGACACACAATGTTGTATTAGTTTCAAGTGTACAGCGTAATGATTCAGTATTTGTATTTATTGTGAAATGATCATCACACAAGTCTAGTTAATACCTGTCATCACACATACATGTGTTTTGTTTTTAATATTTACTTTTCTATCCCCTGAAACACAAAAACATCTTAATTAAATATTCTTAATTTATGAAAATTGCTTGTCTTTTATAGAAACTCTGCCTAATGACTTTTTTTTTGGTACTGTTGGGTACTTTTTCAGTCTTCTATATATAATTTTTGTACTGTGTTTAGTCGATTTCCAGTGAGATGCTCTTTAGGTAATCTGAGTCAACATTACTTTTTTTATTCCTTGTACTGGGACCTGAAGTTCTTTTAAGTAATATTTAAAAATTTTTCTTTACTATTAGGGTAAGCAGAGCCACTGCAGTTAAGGGCTGACAAACAAATTTATAGTAAATTTCTTTTGAATGAACTAATGCTTACTCAGTACCCCATATGCTCTGTTTTTTGTGATGGTTATGTGTTCAGTTATGTTATACAGTGGTTGTTTTCACAAGAAAGGTCAAAGGAGAGAGATAATTTCTTTTATGTTATTTTAAAAAATCATAACTAACCAGGCTTATTAAAATTATTCATAATTGTGCCTGCATTATAACATTATGGCAAAATGCACTTATTTCTTTGCCTTCTTAGGAATCAATATTTCTTGAAGTGAGTTGCATCAGAATTAAAGAACCTGTGATCAGAATCAATTGGGATGTTCATCAAAATTTATATTCCTGAGTCCTACTCTTCAGGGTATGGAGGAGATGAGAGAATCTGCATTTTAACATACTTGCCAGGGAATTCTATGTCTTGAAGTTTGAGAGCCACTGCTTTAGGGAAATGCCGGCTCAGATCTCTCCCCAGCTGTGCTGCAGGGCCATGCATTGATACTTGGTAGATATTATCATTTGGAATCTTGCCTCAATTGGCATTTCATGGGACCTATTTTGTTTTTGGAAATTACAGGATAAGTTTAGCTTTTTTCTTAAGAAAAAGTTATTTAAAATTAGTTAGCTCTCTAGAAAAAAATCAGAGGTCTTTGTGAAGTCTCTTTTTTCTAATTTGGCATTATTGTCTTTTATCCAACAGTAATTTCTTCATTGTAAGTGCTTGGATTTATGTGCCTCTTTACTCAGATAAATTGCCTATAGGACTCCACTCACGAAAGGCCAATATTAAGTTTTAGAAAGTTAAAAAGTGAAGGCCAGAAAGAGTAAATTTTGCCTCTTTCCATTGTTCCTAAGAATGGTATAAAATTACTTGTATGATTTAAGCCATTTATAATTTCATTCACTGTCTATCTTGGTGCATTGGTGACATGCTACAATTAGTTCTTATGACTTTCATGGAGAAATCGTGACTTCAGCTTCTTGCTCCCTGCTTCTGGGTAGTGCTGAGGCACTTTGCACAGATTATGGGGCAGAGGACAGTGTGAGTCATCGATGTGGAAACGCATGGTTATTGTCTGTGGTGTAGGATAGCAGTGACCACATTCTCACAGGTAAAAAAACAAGAAACATAGTCAGTCTAACAAATAAGTGAAATGAGTAATTAAGACAGAACTTAGTCCTGAGAGAAAAAGGCGGTACTGTATGGAACCTAAGTGCTCTAAGGATAACTTAGAGTTGTTACTCTGGCTGAAGGGCCATTGCTACCATAAAAAAAAAATTATTGTATTTTTTCCCATTACCATTTACTCCCCGTGTACGCCCCTGTCCCCTGCAATCACCACATTGTTGTCTATGCCCATGAGTCCTTTTCCTTTTTGCACTTTCCCTCCACTCTTAACCTCCCCTCCCTTAGCTGTACAGCTGTCATCCTGCTCTCCATCTCTGAGTCTGTCTCTGTTTCGCTTGTTAGTTCAGTTTGCTCATTAGATTCCACAAATTGAGTGAAATCATATGATATTTATCTTTGTCTGACTGGCTTATCCCATCTTTTAAGTGATAAAAAGATTTGCTTTATTATAGTCATTGATGAGTCCTTTGTCGCTAACCACTTCCACACACCTATTGTTTTGACTTGGTCTTTGATCCCTTAGGTTGAGCCAGAGTTTGTTTTTTTGACTTATAGGCTATAATATAAGATTAGTTTGCATTTGAAATGAAAGTGACTGAAGCATGATTGATCAAGTGGTGATTATTGATTTAAAAGCACCTAGGTCAGCTTTCTGAAGGGATACTATTAAGGAGTCAAAATGGCTTTTGCAAACACATCTCGGTTTTTGTTTGCACAAAAGGAAGAATGAAGAGGCTGTTCCAAAATGCCATGTACTAAACACGATTGGCATAGAGCGGTTCCTCAGCATCACTCCGCGGAGTTATTGTAAACATTGGTGAAAAACATCTTTTCTGAGGAAGGAAAAGATCTAGGACCAAGGTAAAGAGGAGCTCTCTTTCCTGCCCTGCTCCATTAATTTTATCCTTTTCACCTATTTCATTACAAATCTAATGAGCATTTCTCTGTGATAGGCATTGTGCTAGCAATGAGAATGTGAAAAAGATTAAGACTTGGCTCACAATATTTTTTAATAGCTTTGTGATATAATACACATAATTTACCCATTTGATGTATACAATTCAGTGTTGTTTTTTTTTAGTATGTTCACAGACTTCATAATATTCAATGTATTTCCAAGACTCATAACATTTTACTAAATGTCATAACTTTTACTAAAAATGTTTTTAGATCCAGAGTGAGGAAAATCTTCCTTGGCTCCATTCCTAGGTCTTCTCCTGCCATCAAAATAATAAGATCTACTATTTACTAAATACCAGCTATGATCTCAATATTGTGTGCCGTTACTTTATAAATGTTATCTCATTATATGCTCCCAATAACCCTCAAAATAAGTTTTATTCTTACCTTCTGTATAATGACAATAATATCTGCACACGTAGCATTTTGGGAGTACAATTATTATCTCATTTAATATATGTGGAAACTTACTTCTCTAGATTCCATTTTTCTTTTTTCACCATTCCCACTTGTTATTAAATCTGTAACTTTCACCTCCTGCTTCTTTAGTTCTTGAAGCTTGCCAGGCTTCTTTGTGAAGATGGAGAGAAATATAGGAGCGGTTAAGATTTTCAAGCTTCTAGTGAGAATCACAAAGGCTAGATGCTTTATTTGTTTCACAAAAATTTTTAATGGAAGAGAGACTACCCAGACATAGACGCGATAGGCGAATGCCAGACTACTGATGGGCTGTGGCCAAGTACTAGTTCCTTTCAACCCTCAGTTCTGATTTAGAGAGATATGAAAACATTTTCTTTCTATAAACTTTTAGGTGTCTGTTATTTTTAATCTAAGATTTGTTTTTCCTCCTTGCAGATGGATCTAATTCTTTTACCAGTTAGCCAACTTCTCTGTACTGTGAAGTAATTCATGTGCAAATGTTTCTGTAATAAACTTGTTCTTTTGGAAACAAACAAACATAAACACAAACCATTTTTAAATGCCCATGGAAAATGTGTGTGACTGTGTGCTGAAGTATCAATGATAGAAAGTAAGGGATAGAAAGAGGTTTCTGTAATTTTTGACAGATGTATAGCTAGAAAAAAAAAATGCTTCTCCCCAAACCCCAGCACACAAAAATATTCAGGTTAGTTAACTTTCTGGCATTGACTTTGATAGTTTATATGTCTTCTGGTGAACAATGGTTATTGGACAATGGTTATCGAAGCCAATTTTTCTACTGGTTCTAAATTCAAGGATGATGTTTTGTGATATATACTTTAGACTGCAGGAAGAACATTGCTAATAGAACTGCTAATTAAAAGAAAAACTTTGCCAATCTTAATAATTAATCATTGAATCTTGAACTATTTTAAATGAAGGGTGTAAATGAGGAAGAAGTTGAAGTGTCTATTTTAAAACTGTTTTTAAACCACTTAGGCTTTTTCTTTCCTAATAAAATAACAGTTTGAATCTGCTATTTCTTATTAGCATCTTTGATAATTACTTCTTTAATATTTAGTATTTTTTTAAGCACAGATAGTTATGTTTTATTTTTCATCTAAGCATCACATACTGTCATTCTAAGTTTGGAATTTTCCCAACGATAAGCGAAGAGACAAGCATCCTAATGGTTTTATTTTATTTTGTTTTCCTAGGAGTCAGAGAATAATAAGTTATGTTCCCTATATTCCTTCCGAAATACCTCTACCTCACCACATAAGCCTGACGATGGGAGTCGGGACCGTGAGACAATGACCAGTGTTACTTTTGGAACCCCAGAGCGCCGCAAAGGGAGCCTTGCCGATGTGGTGGACACACTGAAGCAGAAGAAGCTTGAGGAAATGACTCGGACTGAACAAGAGGGTATGTGTGGACTTAACTGTTGGGCTTTATTCTTTTAAAGATTCCAGGCCTTAAAAAAAATGTGGGATTTCAAGGGCCAGAGAAGAGCATAATTGGCATTAGCTAGGAAAAAGTAATTCAGAGGTTACCATGGTGATGGCAGATTGTGATCCATTAAGAGTGTTAAGCAGGTAGCTCCATTTTTGTAAAACTTTGTGCATTTTTTTGGTTCTTATGACAGCGAATCAAGGTTTTAAAGTAACTGTAAGCAAGCCCAACTGGTGTAGCTCAGTGGATTGAGCGCGGGCTGGGAACCAGAGGGTCCCGGTTCGATGCCCAGTCGGGGCACATGCCTGGGTTGCGGGCCAGGTCCCCAATGAGGGCCATGTGAGAAGCAACCATACATTGCTCTTTCTCTCTCCCTTCTCCTCTCTCTGAAAATAAATAAATAAAATCTTTAAAAAAATAAAAAATAAAGTAACTGTAAGCCTTTCCCTGAAAAAAGGTAGTATAAAAATGTTTTCAGCTGCAACGTTATTTTTAATTTTTGTCACCTACTCCCTTTTGAGGGGAGTTTAATTATGAAAATATCAACAGCTTAAAAGGCAAAAAGAAAACCCAAAACAATGTATGTCTTCTCATTTTTATAAATATCACAAACAGTATTATTTTACCTCCACATGTGGTAGAATTGAGATTTGGAGGTTTCTGAGATTGTTAGAGCTAAATGCTCACATGGGAAGTGCTTTGACACATGACGTCTATTCTAATATCACATGTCCGCGATCTCCACTCTCCCCCTGAGAAGCCACTTAGGTTCGAATATGTCCAAAAGGACAGATGAAAGACTTTTAATAACGTTTTCAATTAAATAAATCAAATCTAAATGATTGGTAGAGTATGTATGGTCTTTTATTTTTTATGTGCAGATTTTAGATTTTTAAAATGTAGGGTAATTAATGATTCTGGATTTATTACTAACATTGTAAGTTAAACTTAAAACTCTGTGACACTGTGGGGAAATGGGGATTTGATATAAGGGAATTTTTCATTTAACTTAATTTTATTCCTTCAAGGGCCCAAAAGTTTAAACTTTCAGATTAATTTTTGTGGATGTGTTCATAAAAATGGGCTCCTCAGCAATTTTTGTGGGAGTTTCTAAAATGCGTTCTGCACTTTTCTGTCTTACTAACTACCTTATATAGCATACAATGTAAATATTATTTGATGACTTGGGGTCATGGTTCAGTAGACTATGAACTCCAATACCTAACAGTTAATGTGACTCTGTATAAGTTCTACAATCTCCCCGAGCCACAAAATTTTAAATTTGACATGGTACCAATACCTGACTTGGTAACTTAAACATTTTGAGAATTAACTATAATAATGAATATAAAGGTTTTTTATGAACTGCAAACTACATAAATTTGAGGTGTTATGATGATGATCATATTATAAATGTCAGTTATTTTATTATGCTATAATGTAATGATGTCCCCAGAGATCATTGGGATAATTAGGACTGTTTGGCTTTGTGGTTATTTCTTTGCAATTATGTAACCTTGGAGTTCTTGTGTCTGTTTAAGGTAGATATTTCAGCATGTGTGTTTGTGTTGGTTTCTCCTCTTTAGGTTGCAGGCTGCTACTTCTTGCTTAGTTGTGAATAATTTATAATTTTCTCCTATTAATCTATAAATTATGAAATCAGATGATCATGACATGCTGGACTGTATTTAAAATATGAACAGATATATCTGGGTGAATTACTGAGAGATTCCAGGTAATATACATGGTCTTTAGTGCATGGAATCGTGCTAACTCTTCTGACTGCTCAGATTTTATTTTCTGCATTCTTGGCTATATTCTAGAGTAATTGAGGCTGCCAGATCAATAATCTCTGAATAAGCGAGATTGCTAGATTACTTTTATGATTGACCAGAAAGATGGTTTTAGTTCTATAAGAAAGTAGTTTTCAAAATACATTAGAGGATTCTTTAGTATAGAAATAAAGAAATTGATTTCTGATGATTTTTTTGGTCCAGATTACAAGGGAATTTAAAATCATTTTTCTCTTGTAAGTAATGGTTAGTTTTATATTCTTCCTTTTTATTACTGTGTTATAGACTTGATGGAAGAGAGACACTTAGGATATGAGACCTCCAATTTAAGAGTTCTTTATCACTATATCTGTACTATTGAAGAATGTCTTCTATGTACTTTACAAAACTTTGTTTTCTACAGTACATATATTTTAGGCATCAGAATTCAGGTGTTTTTAATGTATGTTAATGTATAAAATATAGTAAATACAAATATTAAAATGTGATAATCATGCTTACCAAACTTACAGATACCACAAATCTGGGAGAAACAGTGAATATAATGTATGAAAGAAACAAAACAAAAGGTAAACTGAAAATATGCACTTAAAATTAACCATCAAGATAAAATTTAATACATCATATTAAGTCCAGAGGTTGTGAACAAAACTCCTAGCTCTTCAAGTGATTACTGAAGGAAATTCAAATAACAGACACATTAATTTTAAAAAGAGCTTATGAGTTTAAGGTGATAGAAAGTGCAGTGGAGTTAGCATGATGAATATTGCTAAAAAATTGCCAGTGCTATCTCAGTCAGCATTACTAAAATTACAGTATATAGCAAAGAGGTGGTAGTCCCATTAACTCCGTGATCAACAGAATGCATCTGAAATATTGTGTTGTTAGAATTACCACACTTTACAAGAGACTCAAAGTATTCTCAGAAGAGAACAATTGACATGATAACAGATGCAAAATTATATAATGAGGAATGGTTGAAGGAACTAGTAATATTAACCCTAGAGAAAAGAAAATCAAGGATGACATGATGGTTGTCTCTAAAGATTAAAGTCATATGGAGGAGGGATTGAATTATTCTATCTCATTCCCTGGGGATAGAATGCAGATCAGTGATAAGAAGTTACAAGGAACCACAATATTATTTGTAATATGACCAACTATCGAATAGTTGTAGCTGTCCATGTTATGAGATACTATTCTTTGGAGGATAATAAGTTGTCCTTGGAGGTATGCAGCAATCTTTTTTTTTTCTTATGTTTCCCTTTTTAAAAAGTTATTGACACGATTACAGATGTCCCCCATTCCTCCACCCTTTGTTCACCTCCATCAAGACCCCACGTCCCCACCCCCGGCCTTCACCTTGCTGTCGTCGGTGTCTGTGGGCTATGCATATATATTCTTGGGCTAATTTCTTCACCTTCTTTTATACAATCCTGCCCCCACCCCGTTCCTCTGAGATCTGTCCATCTGTTTTATGTACCCATGACTCTGGTTCTAGTTTGTTCGTCAGTTTATTTTGTTTATTAGATTCCACATATAAGTGAGATCATATGGTATTTGTCATAATTGCATTTTAATAAGGCTATTATAAAGGACAGAGAATTAGATTTTTTCCAATGCTAGGGCTATTAATTTTTATGAACACTATGTTTATACAATATTCTGTAGTTCATAGTATACTTTTATAGCCCTAATCAAGAACTGCATGGTATCATGATTATTTTTCTACAAGTTTTTTATTTCTTACTTTGTGAAGTGCTGTACTGGAACTGAGAGATTCTTACCTGCTAATTCCTGCCCCCCTCAACTCCTGTGAGTCCTTTTAATCAGTCTAGTTAAATCTACAGGTCGTTTCTTATTTTAAAAGCATAAAGTAAAACCCATGGAATTATAGAGAAAATGAGTTATATTAAAACTTTAAATCTTAAATTTTGTGATATGGTATAGGGTGCTACTTTACTAATGCATTAAACAATAAGATCTAATGGAAACACTAAAATATCATGATTTTGAAGTAGTGATAAACATAAATGATATTTTGAGATATCTTCATCAAGTACAATATCATAAAATGTATTGTGATTCTATTAGTTACAATGTCACAAATACTGTGAGTATTTTGTGGTTTGTTGCCTGCATCCATGATTTAAGGAAATATAAAATTTCGATTAAAGGTTAGGAATTTTTTTATCTGAGTTCTTAGATTCCCCCAAATTTTGTAGATGGATTCTTGGACTCTGTGGACCCTAGGTTAAGACCCTCTATGCTACATGATATGGGCCACCAATAATGAATGAAACGGCCTCTAACTTTAAAGAGTTTATAGTCTAGTAAGAGGTATAAGACATGTAAAAATGAGCTATAATTAAGTATCTAGTATGTGATAAGTTCCATGAGAGCTCTATCAATAAAATGTTATAGGAGTTTACAAGTTAGATTGCACCTGCCTAGAAAGCCATGGAAAACTGCTTTAAGGAGATGGGTCTTAACCAGTCTTAAGAGAGTGAAAGGATTTATAGAGGCAGAAATAGAGGGGAGGTGCATTTCAGGCAGAAAGAACAGGCAGAGATCTTTAAAACACCCAATAGTTCAGGATCTAATTAAAGGTATCAGGAGGGTTGTAGTAGAGTGGAACTACAAAAACAGCCTGTAAACAAATAACTCGATGACAGTAGGTACGTTCTCATCAATAATTACTTTAAAAGTAAATGGACTCCTGGCTGGTGTGACGTAGTGGATTGAGCCCTGGACCGTGAAACAAAGGGTCACCTGTTCCCTTCCCAGTCAGGGCCCATGCCTGGGTTTCGGGCCAGGTCCACAGTGAGGGGTGTGTGAAGGGCAACCGCACATTGGTGTTTCTCTCCCTCTCTTTCTCTCTCCCTCCCCCTCTTCCTAAAAGTAGATAAAATCTTTAAAAAAATGTAAATGGACTAAATTCTCTACTCAAAATACATAGAGTGGCTGAATGGCTTAAAAAAAGGAGACCCATCTACATGCTGCCTACAGTAGACTCAGTTTAGATGTAAGGACACACAGAGACTGAAGTAAAGGGATGGAAAAAGATATTCCATGCAAATGGAAACCAAAGGAAAGCTAGAGTAGGTATCTTATTTCATTAAAAAATAGATTTTAAAACAAACTGTAGTAAGAGATAAAGATAAGCATTACATAATTATAAAGGCGTCAATCTAACAAGAGAATATAATGTATAAATATAAATATATGAACCCAATATAGGAGGACCTAAATATATAATTATTAGCAGACCTAAAGGGAGAAGTAGACAGCAATATAGTAATATAGGATATTTTTAATACCCCACTTATATCAATGGATAGATCTTCCAGACAGAAAAATCAATAAGGAAACACCAGTCTTAAACAGCATATCAGATCATATGGACTTAACAGATATATACACAACTTCACATCCAAAGACACACTTCACAAGTGCACATGAAACATTTTTCAGGAAATATTATATGTTAGGCCATGAAAAAGTCTATAAAAGGACCCTTGGACAAAGCCAAAGGAGATTAGGATTGAGGGTGGGAGGTGAAGGTGGGGGTGGGTGGGGCAGAGGAAAGTAGTGACAGGAAAATAGAGACAACTGTACTTGAACAACAGTAAAAAAATTTAAAAAGTCTTAATAAATAAATGTAAGAGGATTTATATCATATCAAGCATCTTTTCCAACCACAATGGTATGAAACTTGAAATTAATTACATGAAGAAAACTGGAAAATTCACAAATATGTGGAGATTAAGCAACATGCTATTGAACAGCCAAAGGGTCAAAGAAGAGATCAAAAGAGAAATTAAAAAATACCCAAGACAAACAAAAATGGAAATATAACAGACTGATATTTGTGGAATGAAACTAAATAGTTCTGAAAGGGAAGTTCATAATGATAAATGCCTATCTCAAAAAACAAGAAAAGTCTCAAATAAACAACCTAACTTTACACCTCAATGAACTAGAAAAAGAAAAAAAAATGAACCCAAAGTTAGAAGGGACAAAATACCAAAGATTAGAGCAGTAAAAATCAAATAAAAACTTAAAAGGCCATAGAGATGATCAGAAAAAATAAAAGCTGGTTCTTTGAAAGGATAAACAACATTTACAAGCCTTTAGCTAGAATCAAGGAAAAAAGAGAGAGGACTTAAATAAAATCAAAATGAAAGAGGAGATTTGCAACTGATACCATAGAAATACAAAAGAGCATATGAGACTAATATGAACAATTATATGACAACCTAGAAGAAATAGTAAATTTCCAGAAAGATAAAATCTGCAAATCTTGAATCATGATGAAACGGAAAATCTGAACAGACTAATTACTAGTAGGAAAATTGACTTATTAATTAAAATCTCCCAACAAACAAAAATCCAGGACCCAACAGCTTCACTGGTAAATTCTACTGAACATTACAATAATTATTAATTCTTCTCAAATTCTTCCAAAAAATAGAAGAGTCCGGAACTCTTTCAAACTCATTTAATGAGGCCAGCATTACCCTGACACCAAAACCAGACAAGGATGCCACAAGAAAAGAAAATTAAAGGTCAATATTTCTAAAAAATGCAACAATCTTCAACAAAATATTAGCAAAATAAATTCAACAATACATTAAAAGGATCATATAGCATGATCAATTCAATGTATCCTAGGGATGCAAGAATAGTTCAACATCGGCAAATCAATCAGCATAATATACCATATTAATGAAATGAAGAATAAAAATCATAACAATAATCTCAATAGATGCAGAAAAAAGCATTTTATATAGTTCAACATTCATTTATGATAAAAAAAATCTTAAAAAGTGGGTATAGAGGGAATATACCTCAACATAAAGATCATATATGACAAGCCCATGGCTTATATTGTACTCAATGGTGAAAAGCTGAAAAGGCTTTCTTCTAAGATGAGGAAAAAGACAAAGGTGCCTGCCTTCACCACATTTATTCAATACAGTATTGGAAGTCCTAGCCATAGCAATTAGGCAAGAAAAATAATTAAAAGGTATCCAAATAGGAAAAGAAGAAGTAACTCACTATTTGCAGTAGATCTGATATTATTATATATATAGAAAACCCTAAAGACTCCATCAAAAAACCTGTTGGAACTAATAAACTAATTCAGTAAAACTGTAGGATACAAAATCAATATACAGAAACCTTGTTGCGTTTCTATATACTATAAGAAATCATCAGAAAGAGAAAAATCTCATTTTTTATAATTGCATCAGAGAATAGAATACTTAGGAATAAATTTAACCAAGGATGTGAAAGACGTATGTATGAAAACTATAAAACACTGAGGAAAGAAATTGAAGAATGCACAAATAAATGAAAAGATATTTGTTCTTATCAATTAGAAGAGTCAATATTGTTAAAATATCTATACTACCCAAAGCAATCTACAGATTCGATGCAATCCTTATCAAAAGTCCAATGGCATTCAAAAAAGTAGAACACATAATCCTAAGATTTGTATGGAACTCCAAAAATACTTTGAAAAGCCAAAGCAATCTTGAGAAAGAAGAACAAAGCTTGAAGCATCATGCTCCCTGATTTTAAACTATGTAACAAAGCTGTAATAATTAAAACAGAATGGTATTGCCCTGAAAATAGACACACAGATCAATGGAACAAAGTACAGAGCCCTGAAATACACCCATGCATAGAAGGTCAATTAATAAATGACAAAGAAGCCAAGAATATGCAATGAGGAAAGAAAAGTCTTTTTAATATTAAATAGTGTTGGAAAAACTAGGCAGCTACATGCATAAGAATAAAACTCAACCACTGTCTTACACTACACAAAAATAACTCGAAATGAATTAAAGACAAATTTAAGACCTAATCGTAAAACTCCTAGAAGAAAACATAGGTGGTAAGCTCTTAACATTGGTTTTCGTGATGATATTTTGAATGTGACACCAAAAGAAAAAGCAATGAAAGCAAAACTTCTTTTTTAGGAGAGGGGTGGGTGGAGATAGAGGAGGGTATAAGGGGGATAAATGATTATGGGGAAAAAAGCAAAACCTAATCAGTGGGACTATATCATACTAAAAAGTTTTTGCATGGCAAAGGAAATGATCAATAAAATGAAAAGGCAACTGATTGAATGTAAGAAAATACTCATAAAGTATATATCTGATAAAGAACTAATATCCAGAATATGTAAAGGATTCATAAAAAAAGCAAAAAAAAGTCAAAAAATCTGAATAGATACTTTTCTGAGGAGGACATGGATAGCCAACAGTATGTGAACAGATGCTCAACATCATTAATTATAAGGGACATACAAATTAAAACCACAGTGAGATATCACCTCATCCCTGCGAGAATGGCCATTATAGAAAAATACAAGAAATTACAAGTGTTGGTGAGGATGTGGAGCAGAGGGAACTTTTGTGCACTGTGAGTGGGAATGTAAACTGATGTAGCTGCTATGGAAAACAGTATGGTGGTTCCTGAAAGAAATAAAAATAGGACTACCATAGATCCATCGATTTCACTTCTGGGTGTTTATCTGAAAAAAAAAAAAAAAAAAACAACAAACCCCAGAACAAAAGCACTAATTCAAAAAGATATATGTATCCCCATGTTTATTATTACAGCATTATTTACAAAAGCCAAAATATGGAAGCAACCTAAGTGTCTATGATGGTTGAATAGATAAAGAAGATGTGGTTGTATATACAATGGAATATTAGCCATAAGGAAATGAAATCTATATCCTGACCAGTGTGGCTCAGCTTGTCAGGTGTCAGCCCATAATGTAAAATGTTGCTGGCTCAATTCCCATTCACAACACTGCTTAGGTTGCGGGTTTGGTCCTACGTTGGGTGTGTGCGAGAGGCAGCTGATTGATGTTTCTCTCTCACCTCAATATTTCTCTCCCTCTTTTCCCTCCTCTCTAAAAATAAATTAATTAATTAAAAAAAAGAAATCCTGCCATGTCCAACAACATGGATAGACCTTAAGGGCATTATACTAACTGAAATAAGTCAGAGAAAGACAAATAGTGATTGATCTTATTTATATGTGGAATCTAAAAAAAAAAGCTCATAGATACACAGAACAGACTGGTGGGGGGTGGGAGTGGGAGAAATGAGTGAAGGGGTCAAAAGGTTAAAAGAAAATATCTATACATGTCCTTTAAGAAAATTGTAAAAATTATTGACATGAAAAAATCCGGATAAGTGGAGAGTTGTATTATATTTTGGATAGCAATATTTAATAACATAATAACCTTAAGGGATATAAGACTGAAAATGTAAGTTGTGTTCAGATTATAGAAGCCCTTTAATTCCTGGTTAAAGAGTTTGAATTTTATACTGAAGTTTATGGAAGATTCATCGACTATTTTTTAGTTCAATAAGGTGGTGATTAGAGCTTCTTCTGGGGATGGTTAATCTGGCAGAGCTGTGTAGGACATATGGGAGCATGGAGAGACATTAAGGAGATGGTTTCGGGCCAGAGGTAATGAGGGTCGGGACTAAGGTGACAGAAAAAAGAAAGGAAGAAGAGTGCGTATGGAAAAGATATTAGGAGATAGAATTACAAGGACTTGACATTTAAGTAGGAGACCAAGAGGGAGGACTGGTTAGAAGGTAGTTCAGAGTTTTTAAATATGGATGAGTAAAAGGTGGTAAAACAATGAATAGGAAAAGAAGTATAAGAACATGTTTTGGACATGGGAGCAATGAAGATCTCTATTTTTAATTTTGAATTTGATTCTTAATTTTCATTATCTGCTTGGAGCAATAGAATAAAACAGTATAATGGGAGAACAGAAATAATTATAGAAAAGATCATTAAAAAGTTTCTGATAATTTTGGATTTTATAATAACTATATTTTAGGTCTGAGGAGATAACATAGCTCCACCGATATTAACCTGGATTTGACCTTTTAAAACCCCGGGTCCAACTACTCATTTGAGACATCGCATCAGATGGGATGTGCAAGGGCTCTGAAAGACACAACCCACTTCTCCCTCGCTTCTCCTTCCGTGTTCGAAGGGCGGACCTCAGGAGGGACCAGCCTGTGCTGCTGGCCTAGTAACTGACCTTTCCTGAGGAACTCTTGCTCTGGAGAACGTTTTGACTCTATCAAACTAAATATCCTTTCCCCACCCCGACCCCACCTCCCCTCAAATACAGGAACTGATTTATAAAAAGTTTATTTATTTTGACCTATTTTAAAACAATATCTATATGATAAACAAAAATTCTTCACGTAGCAGTAGGAAAGTTATTCTCTTACAGCAGGTTCTTTGATCAACCAAATAACTCTACAGTGTTTTATCTGCCGCACTTTCAAGAAATGTCCTCTCGAAGGCGGCGTTTGCACTGGCCTGCTGCGACACTGATGGACAAAGGGGTCTGTCTGAAGTGCCTCCTCCGAGAGGGAGATTTGGGGGGGGTCAGCCGCATTTCTGTTTCGTTGTAAATTTAACCTTGATTTTTTTTTTGTCACAGAGAGGTAGGCAGGTAGATAGATAGATAAATGCATAAATGCATGGATCATTGTATAGAATGAATGAATATCGGCATCTGCCTTTATAAACGTTGTTTATATTGGTGGGTAAAGTGTAAAGAAAGACTTTGATTAATAGATTTAGGTTAAAATGCTTCCAAGATAAAAATCCTTCAGCTGTGATTAAACGATGAATTTTAGTTATCTTCGTATCTCTCATCTTGTTGCCAGTGTAGCTGGGCCCTAGCATACGCGACAGTTGTCAGAAAATGAATACTTTAAAAAGGACTTCTATATCTAAATACTTATATTTAATCAGAGAGTCCTTTGGCTTCTGAAAATAAGTTGTCTAATGAGAATTTCATTTGAGCAGCTGTGACTGAGGGGGTCAACAGGCATTGCCTAGGAGAATATGGCCCAGCTGGTTAAATCTGGTTGTTGTCGTGATTTAAATGGTCAAGTGCTGCTTGTAATCCAGGACCGTCTGTTTGTAAAGGGAATAGTGAGTGCTTCAGCATAATGTACAGCTGTTTTAATCTCTCTTTAATAATAGTGCTTCGGCTACTATCATGTCCTGTGTATCATACTACTAAGTATATGATCCTAGGCTGAGTGAACTGGTTTGGGTCAGGTTCTCGTGTCATGTGAGATTGCAAAAAAGGGGGTACAGTGATATAAGCCTTCACTCTGAGAAAACAAAACCTTCTTTCTGACTTTTTGACCCTTTTAAAAGATTTGCGTCTTAGGTAATAGTAATTATGGTGCACAGGAGGGAATGATAAGGCTTGTAGTTGCATAGAAATAGTGGAGTAAGTGAGCTCTCTCTCGGATAGAGGCCGTAAACTTAATGGAAAGTATGCAGGGTTGAGGTACAGCTCCCCAGGCTATCTGTTGGTCAGAAATTAGAGTGTTTGTCCGTGGAATCGTTTGCTTCAAGCTATCATGACAATGAAAGTATGTGGATTCATTTGACTGTGTATGTAGAGAGAGGACATGAACATTTGAGCTTCGGATTCCTGGTGGGATAGGCTTTCCAATGGATTATGCAGCTGTTACCCAGCACAAGAATGAACACGTGTTTATGTGTATATCTGATGGATTATTATCATTATTCACATCTCTAAACAATAATTTGTATTTCTACATATATTTTCACTGAATTATATTTAGTTTGCCAATATGTTGTTGTGCATTACTCATCTGATATCTTTACTGTATTAAATGAGGGATGTGATATAGTTTAGACAATGGGAAAACTCCTTTTTGGAAGTCATATGTTTTTGAGTGTGCTAGATATGGGTTTGAATATAAGTTCTAATATTTAGAGAGTTAATATAGCCTATTGATTGAAGTGTGGGCTCTGGAGCTAGGCTGCCTACATTTGAAGCTCAGTCCAGCATTTGCCAAGTGGATGACCTAGGGTACCTCTGTGTACCTCAGTTTTCTCAACCGAAAAAATGAGGACATAATTATAGTGCTATCACAAGGATCAAGATTTAGTTAATGCAACTAAAACATTCACAGCATTGCCAGAATATAGTAAGTGCCCAACAAATATAGCTAACCTTATTTCCTAGCTGCCTGACCTTGAACGAATGATCTGTTTTGTGTTTCAGTTCCCTCACCTGTAAAACCAGAAGAATGGTACCTTGCAGAGTTGTGTGAGGATTTGAAATATTATATGTAAATAACACATAGTTTCTATAATTGTAATTATTATCCTATTGCTGTTGTAACTACTATTACTGTTATTATTTGGAGCAACATTTAAGAGAAATATTACAGAAAACTCATCCTGCACCACATACAGAATCATAAGAAATGTCCCATGGTGTTAGGGGATTTTAGCATTTGGCAGCAATGATGTTCTTGTTTTCTGGAAGAGCAATTTACTTTAACTCTCCTCTCCAGCTTTTTGGAAAAGCTGATACTAAAATTTCCCCACTGGAAGCCAATCTTCCCTGCTGAGAAGTGTGCCGAATACGATGTTGCCTGTGAGAAGTTGGTAAAGCCTTGGATGAGGTTTTAAGAGCAATGTGTTAAGAGTAATGTGTTAAAAAATAATCTTTTAAAAGCCCATTCTAAAAACAATAAAAAAGTAACATTCATACTACTGTAAAGCATCAAAATGATCTTTTAAAACAAAATTTATGGATATTAGGTTATTGCCACTTATGATCAAAGATTGTATTGGTGAAGTGTTGAGGGTTCCAGACCCAGACCTTCCTTTACAACGTTTCTCATTCTTGGGGAAATTGGGAAAAGTTTTGGATTTTTGCATAACGAACACATTTAGTATTCATCATCACTTCATTTGAATTCTCTTTAAAATACACCTTTCCTCCCTGAGATACTTGTCTACTTGGTCCTTTTTTAAAGAATTTGTATCATTTTCTTAGCAAACACCAGATGGTTTAATAAACATATTTTGTGAAAGTATGTACTATTAGGGATTAAAATGAGGAGCAAGAACTACTGCTTTTTGAATTATGAAAAAATTTGTTTGGTATGTTTTTGTATTAAGTATATTACCTTTCTGATTTTTTGGCAACTGGTAATTCTCTCAGACAACTTTATATAAGATAAATATAATCACCCTAAGTCCTGTGAACTGCAGACATTCTGAACAAATCTCGGTTATTTCAGTTTGCTGTTGTTTTGCAACTCCTATTTACAGTGTTGGCAATATGCTAGGGGGTTGAATCGTTTTCTTGACTTTGTTTTGTGTGTCTTTGCCTTGAAAAGATACTTCAAGTTTCTTGGCCTATTTTTATCTTCACAGATTTAAACATTCTGTACTTATAGCTCTTTCTTTAAGAATGTTAGCAGATGCAGCCAATTGTTTCTGAATTTTCCCTCTTACTGACCTGGGAAGCAAGAAGGTGTTTTTGTACTATTTTGTTGCTTAGAAAGAGGATGAAGTTGTCTTCTCCTTTCTAAAGAGGTTTGATGAAATAAATCATATTCTCATATGCTTTTTGAGCCTGTGGAGTTTGAGTGGGTCATTAACATTTTGCATTTTTCCCATTGAAACCTCATTAGATTAACTTCTTCAGGATTCATGCTCGGATTCTCAAAAGTAATAACAGGACAGTTTTTAGATACATATATTTTTCTCTTATACAATATATATGGAAACTCCAAAGGAAAAAATGAAAAGAAAAGGAAGTGGTAAACTTAAGTGTGTGTTTATTATATAATATTTGATGTAACGTATAAAAATAAAACACCCGTGAATTCATCATACAACTTAACAAAAATTACTAATACTATTGAATCTATCTATGTTTTATTCACCTGTTCAATTGTTTGTTTTCTACCTAGATGGAACTACTGACAAACCCTCATGTTTATCATCTTCCTTTTTTGTTTTAAAGCAGTTTTTTATATGTGCTTAAATAATATATTATTTAGCTTTGTTTCAGAACTTTATTTAAATGGTATAACACTGTAACCGTCTGTGATTTGCTTTTTTATACTCATAATTACATTCTAAGGTCAATTTTGCTTTGCACAGCTCCAATTTATTTTCATTTTTGTGTAATATTCCATATACTATCCCATGGAATGCTATGCAGGAGTACACTCTCCTGTCTACTGTCTCTGGACATTTGGATGGTTTCCAGTTTTCTGCTGGTACGACGGTGGTATGAACACTCTTGCACCTGTCTTCTGATACACACGTGCATGGGTTTCTTCTCCAGGGTGTATTCCCAGGAATGGGATTGTTGTGGACAGATTTCTGTAGTCCTTTTTCCCCTCTGTTGGCAAATATTACACAAAGAAGTTGGCATCGCAGTGTGTGTGTGTGTGTGTGTGTGTGTGTGTGTGTGTTATAATCCCTGAAAGCTCTAACTTAACTGTCTATATACCTTTTGGTTCCACCTTCCTCAAAATGTCTAGTACAGGTTTCTTTTTGTCACTGAGCTTTGCAGAAGCTCACAAGAGCCTTTGATGCTCCCTTTACGGCAATTTTCCTTTTTCGTTTTGTTATATCTGAACAGAATGTCTTCAGCCCTTCTTTCAGCTATGAGCACGAAAGTATTGTCATTCTCCTACTGGACTATGATTACCAGGTTTGTTAGGAAAAATGCTTTTCTCCCTTTTGATTCCCCTTTATTGGCATTTCCAGCTCAGTGTGGTTTTTGAATCAAAGTAATTCTTTATCTCTATATTGGGTTCACACTAATTTTTTTTCTTAAATATCTTTTTCATATTCAAAGTGAATGAGCAAATCCCATTGGTTATTGCCACTGTTCTATTTATATTGAAATAGATATATATTTTTTAGCCAAAGAGCTGACTTGTTACCTGTAAATCTTTACCTTTTCCTCATAATGTTTAATTTAAGAATCCTTTCAGATATTGGCCTTGATTTGATATACATTCTTGTCCTGACTCTGATAACTTAACTGGTTTATGCCTAGTAATTTATTAATTAGTTAATTAATTTACTTTCTTAGCACTAGTTTCTTAGTTTAGAAAATGAAGACATTGGTTTAGCATTAACGAGCAAGTTCTAAAATTCTATGCTGCTTTGATTTTCCTTTAGAGGTTGTATCTAAATTTTGACACCCACTATTAGTAATTTTCTTTTCCACACTGTTTTCAGACTAAACAAGTTATCTGAACAAATCTCATGAGTCATTTTCTTTTGTTATGCTTGAACTTGTCCTTTAATATTTTCAATCTCTTTTTTTTCTGATATCAGAAGTTTAATGAAGACAGAGATAAAAGCTGCCACCTATTTTTGATGTCTAAAAAAGCCATTGTCCAATGAAGTACTTGTAGGCAAATCCACAGAAAGCTGGCTCAGAGAGTGCCAATTATGCTTTGTGAGACCAACAGATAGAGGGTTGTATTACTAGGGTACATGTTCCAGAAGAAGGTAGAGGTCAATAATTCTACCTTTTGGCTGGGCTGTTGTAAAGGGGTTTGGGGCCTGAGAAGGAATGCCTGGCTGTAATTAATAGTCATGTGAGGCTTTGGTTTAATGTTGAATAACTGTGGCACTTAGACCTATCATAGCTTTCTTGAGGGTTTGAGTATAACTGAGGAACCATCACCGAGAGGCCAGAATGAAATCATAGGATATAGGCCATTCACTAGCATTGGGAGTACAGAAGTCAGAGAGGCCTCTGGACTTCCTGAATTGCTCTCACATAATTGAAAACGAGTACATACAAATAGATAACTAGAAAAAAATTGAAGATAAAACGAACAATAACCGAAAAATGTGACAAAGTATTGAGTTATTTGCAACAAGAAACACAGATGCTAATACACGATTTTTGAATGAAGGCCACCTATAGTCAAAGGGCAGTTTTTAGAGTGTCCACTAGCTGCCGTTCCCCTCCGGAGTGCAGTGATCGGTTTAACTGGCGCTTCCTCCCAGAATCTCAGAATAGCCTTTTATCTTTTACTCTTTGCTCATGTTGTAGACTGAGAAGAGATGGGAAATTTGAGAATTGATGGATAAGCAGCATGTTGTTTTTGGAGCTATTTCTCTTTGTTTTCCAGTAGAAGAGGGAGACTGGAGGAAACTACCTGATGTACCTTAATGTAAAATGGCCTAAAAATTTTTCTCTGGCCTTTTTTTAAACATTTAGGGTACCACATGTAGTGAGAGTATCATTTTGGAATACAGAAGACAGTAGTAAATTAGTGTTATTTGCTTATATATATTATTGTGACAAACCCATGTGTCTAAAAGCTAAGGTATTACTTTTATTTGTCCATTATTCATTTTAATTTAACTCTTAAACCCCCATTTTGACTTAATAGCAGAAAGTCTGGTCTCACTTCTGGTAAACGCAGTAACTTCAGGATTTGACTTCAGCCGGTTAGACGTCTGTCCCTCTCACTTCTTCGTGGTGTGATCTGACATTCAGAGGGTGTGGGCATTTTGCTGGCATCAGAGCATTGGTATCTGGCCAATGATCATCAATCTCTATTATGCTTGGAATAAAATTCAATGCTTAAAACAAACAGCATACTCTGGCTTTCAAGGCCCATCTTATGTTACTTGACCCTTTTCTCAGGCCACTCCAGATGCACTGTCCTTTCCAAACCTCTCCACCCCACTGCCCCAGCATATTTTAGTTTCTTTTTACTTGTTTTTCCATCTATATAGAATGATTTTCCTTTAGATCTACGTATCCTGGCTCCATCTTATCCTTCAGTTCAGCTTAATTATCACTTCCCCAGAGAAGCCTTATTTAACCTTTAAATATGAAATAGACTCCAGTGATTCTTTAACATACTACTCTATTTCATTTTCACCTTAGCATTTCTCACTACTTGACATGCTCCTGTTCATTTGTTTTCTTAATTGTCTCTCACTCCACTGAAGGGGGGAAGTCAAGGAGAGCAGAGGCCCTCTCTGATTTGTCCACTGCTGTATTCCCAGTGCCTAATAAGGACTGGGCCCTAAAACCCTTATTAAATGTTTGTTGATTGAACGAATGAGTGAAAATTGTTAAATAATCTGAAATGGTAACTCTTGTTTTCACTTCTGCCTCTCTTGTCTTTGTATTTACTTATTTTTTCTTCCCACACTCCATTAGGCCTCTCTTAACTATATATTTTTCTTTAGTAACATTGCAGGCCAGTGTAGGAATTCAAAATAATTCCCCCTTTCTTGGCCTTTTATTCTCTATATTGGTGCACATAACCTATTTACAAGTCAGCTGCCACGGGGAATGTGATTCTAGATACGATTTTATTTTTTATTGTCTGCTAAATTAGACATACACTTACTAACTACTCTGAAAACACAGCCTTTCAGTTCTCATTTTACCATAACTGTATGCAGATACATAACCCTTTCGATGAAGTTGCATAAGTGCATAAAGTTTTTAGATATACCCTAGTTATCTGAACCACCGAGAAAATGGAGAGCCACTGCCTCTCACTTGGCATGGCTACTTCACCCTTTACATGCTGTGCAGTCACCATTATCTTCAGAGGTGAGGGGTGTTCATTCTTGGTTCTTAATGGAAGCTAGCTTCTCTGATTTTTGCCTAGCTTAATTTTTGTTTTGTAGCACTAATACTTATTCATCCTCCTCCTCGTCTGCTGTACTTTCATTTTCTTTGACATGAATATAACTTGGACATTCCTTAGTCATGTTAGAGCCACTACACATCGTTAGAATTCGGTCCATGGTGTGAACTTTCCCCAGTGAGCACTCAGATCAAGAAACTTGAAGATGTAACAACGTCACGGCAGGGTTTCTTATCTAAAGAGTCTATGCTGTGTTGAAGTTGAATCGGTCCAACCCACTTCATGTTCAGTCATTACCCCACCTACCTAAAATAATCTATCTCCCATTTATTTGTCTAGATTTCCCATCTAATTTACAATATACCAAAGCCAGATCATATCTGATCTTCTACTAACTACTTAGCCCTCACAGTTTCTTCCTTTTGTAAAATTTGTGGAATCTAAAAAAATAGTCAAATTCAAAAGTTGCCAGGTGCTGAGGGGTGGGAGAAATAGGGAGAGGTTAATAAAAGGTACAAACTTTCAGCTCTAAGGTGAATAAGGTGTGAGGAGCTAATGTATGACACGGTGACTATAGTGGATAACACTGTAGTGTATAATTGAAATTTACTAAGATTAGTATGAATCTTAGCAGAGTAGAACTTCAGTATTCTTAAACTCCTTCCCGCAAAGAGGAGTAAATAGGTGAGGTGATGGCTGTATTAATTAACTTAATGAGGGGGGTCTTTTACAATGTATCTGTATCAGATCATCCTGTTGTATACTTTAAATATATTAAAATTATGTCAATTATACCTCAATAAAGCTGAAAAACATTCCATTTATCAATAGATTATAACTAATTATAATTTTTGCTATTTTAAAAATTAAGATAATTATAGATTCACATGCAGTTGTAAGAAATAATACAGAGGGATCCAGTGTGCACTTTGTCCATTTTCCCCCCAATGGTCACATTTTGCAGAAACATATCACAATCAGGTTATTGACATTGGTACAATCCACTGATTTTATTCATATTTCTCCAGTTTTCATTGTACTTAGTTGTATATATTAAGTTCTACACAATGCTATCACCTGTAAATCACCTGTGTAAGTTTATTTTTCTCCACTACAATCAAAATACAGAATAGTTTCAATATCACATGTCATTTTTTATAACCGTACCCTCTTCCTTTCCACTTTAACACACTTCATCCTCCATGCCAAATCTCTGTCAACCACTAATATGTTCTTAACTTTTGACGATATGTCATTTTAAAGATGTTATATAAAATGGAATTATACAATCTGTAAATTTTTTAAATTGGCTTTTTAAAAAAACTTAGCATAATTCCCTGGAGATTCATCCAAGTTGTTGGGTGCATCAATAGTGCATACTATTTTCTATTGCTGAGTAGTATTCAGTAGTCTGTGTGACATGTATGTATCACAGTTTGTTTAACCATTTACGGGTTGGAGAACATATTCAATTCAAACATCCAGCTTCCGGGTATTACAAGTAAAGTTGCTATAAACACATGTGTACAGGTTTTTATGTGAACATAAGTTTTTATTTCTCTGGAATTAATGACCCAAAGAATAATTTATGGGTTATATGGTAATTTATGTTTCGTTTTATAAGAAACTGAACCATGTCATATTTCCACAAGTAATGTATGAGTGATCTAGTTTTGCTGTATCTTTGTCAGCATTTGGTTTTGTCACATTCATTTTAGCCATTCTGATAGAGGTGTAGTAGTATCTCAACATGGCTTTAAATTGTATTTCTTTTATGGCTTGTTTGCCATCTATATATCTATCTTGCTTGGTGAAATATCTATCCACATCTTTTATCTATTTCTAATGGGGTTTTTTAACTTTAGAGTTGTGAGAGTTCTTTTTAATTCTAGATACTCGTCTTATGTTGGACATGTGGTTTGCCAATATTTTTTCTCAGTCTGAATATTGTCTTTTCATTTCCTTTTCATGGGCTTTCACAGGGCAGAGGTTTTATATCTTTGAAGAGGTCTAATTAAGCAATTTTTAAAAAAATTTTAGAGATAATGCTTTTGATGTCAAAACAAAGAACATTTTTGCTTAGCCCAATATCTTAAACATTTTCTCCTATGTTTTTTTCCTAAAAGATTTATAATTTTACATTTTGTGTTTAAGTCTACAATCCACTTAGAGTTAATTCTTGTATCAGGTGTGAGGTTTAGGTCACATTATTGCATAAAGTATGAGACTAGGGTTCATGTTTTTTGCAGGGTAATTGGATATAAAACTATATAAATATAAAAATTGTATATCTCTATATTAGCTCTGATAATTGAAATTAAAAACCCAATACTACTTATAGTCATTCCAAATAAAATGAAAAGCTCAGTTATATATTTAACAAAATATATACAAGATCTGATGATGAAATTACAAAATGCTGATAAAAGAAGACCTAAATAAATGGTAAGACATACTGTGTCATGGTTGGAAGACTCAATACGGCAAATATGTCAGTACTTCACCAAATGATCTGTATGTTTAAGGCAATTCCTATCAAAATCACAGCAAGACTATCATATACATAGATAAACATTTGAAAATTTATGTAAAAAAGGACAGGACCTAGAATAGCTAAGATATTCTTGACAAAGAAGAATAAAATGTTAGAAACCACCCTACCCAATATCAAGGTTTACTACATAGATACAATAATTAAAACAATGTGGTATTGGCAGAGATATAGACACATTGATCAATGGAACATAATAGAGAATCCATAAATAGAACCACAAAAATATGCACAAGTGATTTTTGACAAAAATGGAAAGTATTACTTGCTATTTTATATTTATTGATCTTGTCACCCCAGAAGATTGTAATTTCCTTGAGGGGACAGACCATATCCTTAGTCTGTCTTCCTAATGCCTAGTTTAGATCTTAGCATATAATGCGTGTTAACCTAAAAATCTGTTTGTTTATAAGAGGTTCCAGAGAGGTGAATATTATGTCTCAGAGGAGATGAACAGATTCCATTTTTAGAGAGTATCAGTTAAAAAAGGTGTATGTATATGCATATATACATATAGGTATGTGTATATGCTCATATACATGCTAATTATTTCCATAAGCATTTATTAAGCTCTTTCATCTGGGAGTGCAGTGAGCCTGGGGTAGGGAGAGGTAAGAATGAAGAAAGAGGAGGAGAAGAAGATGAATACAGGGAGAAATCAATGTTGGTTTTTAGTTGTTCATAGTTTAGAGGGGAAAACAGATGCACATAGAGTAATTCTTATTACAGTAAGTACTATGGTAGAAGGTGCTTCAAAACGCATTTTAAAGTATCTTCTGCTTGATCAGAACAGGGAACCAACTTTGTGCCTAGGAGATCTTGGAAGGGATCTGTAGACATTGGAACTGGATTTTGATGAATTATAAGTTATTTATAGTGAAGAAGAGATAGAATCCCAGGTAGTGAAAACAGCACGTATAAAGTTTCAGTGGTATAAATAAACCTGTGAGTTTGGTGAATTTATGAGGTTTGGTATGGCAAGGATAGGAGACACAACTGAAAAAGTAGATTGAGGCCATTCTAAAGAGTTTGAATTTTCTTTTGGGTAGTTAGAGAGCAATTGCAAACTTTTTAAGTAGGAGATTGAGTGACATAATTGGACATGTTTTTTAGAAAAGTAACTTTGGTGGCATTGTGCCTACCAGTTGGAAAGCAGCAAGACCAAATGAAGGAACATCTTTTAGTGGGCTATCCTAATGGGCTATGCATATACTGCTAGGAGTCTGAACATAAAGCAGTGGTAAGGGATAGAGGAATCAGAATGTGTGTGTGTGTGTGTGTGTGTGTGTGTGTATTTGAGGTTGCTAATTAGCTATGCAGTTGTGAGATTGGGGGAGATTCAAAGACAATTGGAGTACCCCAGCAGACAGATTTAATGCTAAGGCTATTAAGAAAGTGAATATACTCTTTTGGTAAGCAGCCTAACATCACCTCTGAAAATGGTTTGCTATTTCATTTGACCCAGAAACCGTCACAAAATCATACAAATCAAGAGGTCCAGCCCTGACCAGATGGCTTAGTTGCTTGGAGCATTGTCCTGTACACCAAAAGGTTGTGGGTTCAATTCCTGGTCAGGGCACATGCTTAGATCGCAGGTTCAATCCTTAGATGGGGCGCTTATGGGTGGCAACTGATTGATGTTTCTCTCATATCAATGTTTCTCTCTAGCTCTCTAGAGAGTTTCTCTCTCTCTGTCTCTGCCCCATTTCCTCTCTCTCTAAAATCAATAGACACATTTTTAAAAGATTCAAATCTTTGTGTTCACTTTAAGAACACTTGCAAACAACCAGAACAGGAACAGAATCATAGATATGGAGATCATTTGGAGATCATTAGCTGGGAGAGAGAGGGGTGAGAATGGGGGAAAAGGTCCAGGGATTAAGAAGCAAAATTGGTAGGTACAAAATAGACAGGGAGATGTTAAGAATAGTATAGGAAATGGAGAAGCCAGAGAACTTATATGCATGACCCATGGACATGAACTAAGAGGGGGGATTGTTGGAGGGGAGGGGGTACTGGGTGGAAGGGGGAAAATGGGGAAAATTGGGTGACTGTAATAGCATAATCAATAAAATATACTCTAAAAATAAATTAAACTAGGAATAAAAAAAAAATCTTGTGAAACTGCCTAGGCCATCAAGCATATGCATATCTGAAAAGCCACCAAGTAGCTGAAGGATGTCACTTTTCAGAAGCAATGTGTGGCATTCTGTTGTTACAATGGTGGAAATGGCAGGTGTGCCCAGGCCAAACAGTGGGGCTGGATACAGGGTTAGTGGCCCAAAAAGAGTGCTGAATTTTTACTGCACACACCTAAAAATGCGGTCAGTAGTGCTGAACTTAGGGGTGTAGATGTAGATTCTCTGGTCACTGGGCACATGCAGTGAACAAAGCTCCCAAGATGCGGCACAGAACAGAGCTCTCCCTGCCACACTGCGAGGATCCTCACTGAGAAAGAGCAGATTGTCCCTAAACCAGGAGAGGAGGTTGCACTGAAGAAAAAACAACAACAACAACAAAACAAACAAAAACTTGTGTTTTGGGAGTAAATTAAGTATAAAATAAACGGCAGTGAAAATCAAGGTGATTTCGTGAAGAAAAATGAACTTCAGGACTACTACGTTCGTGGTTTAGTGACTAGTTAGGGGCATGGGGTTAGGGGCTCAGGTTAGGGAAGAGAGGCTAATGAGAGAAAGAAGAAAAGTTATGGTGTGGTTTCAGATGTATTCATCTGGGTTCAGATTTCTTTTCAGTGTTTATACCTTGATCAAAGGTATATCACTCAAGTCATTGCATGTGATCCCTTATCTGAGCGTGCTTAATAGATATTATTGGATAAGGAACCCAACTTAATACAGAAAACAAAGGCTGTGGTATTTGGACTTAGAGTACCATTTAATTGCCAAAGAAATACTTGCCTTCTTGTTAGACATATAGATCTAGAAGTGTTGAGGTGGCCTGGACTTAAGTGAATTTCCTAGTTGTTTAGGTGAACAGCCTCAGGTTTCTCTGGTGATGATGAACTTTAGTTTTTGTTAGCCCCACTTGCTCTGCCATTCCTGCTGTTTTGCAACAGGGCTTAAAAGTGCTTTAAGTGCTTGTGACCGTGGTAATGAATGAAAATGTCTTTCCAGCACTGAGAGGATTGCATTAGACTGAATAGTCACCTCACTTGTAAAAGCACTATTAGAGTGGGGCAGCTGTAAGTAAGGATAACGATTTGTGTCCACTGCTTATTTACTGAAAATTGTCAATGTATTATTTATTGAGAGCTCTCCAGACAGTGCTTGTCAGAATGAAAATGTCAGCTCTGAGCAAAATGTTATAATACATAATAAAAATGCTAGGTGCGCATTTTAGGGAGACAACTAATTAGACCTGCTTTTTCTTAAGGAAGGGGCAGTAAAAATGTCTAATAGTGTGGATTTTCTCCGTTTGTGTCAGTCCCTTCCTGTTCCCCATGCTCAGCGCAGTATTTGGCTCAGAAACTTCCCATGCCTGAGAAATTACGTGAACAACTTTGCATTGTTGCCGGCAGACACCCTGGGCAGTGAGGAGGTCGCTGGCGGAGGAAGGGCCCGGCTTGATGTCCCACAGTGAGCAGCTGCCCTCACCTCCGTGTCTTGTCTGAAATTAGATGTCACTTCCTCCCTGAGCAGTGCTCGTGGAAAACTGCCTCCAGTGTAAACAACATAAAATTATTAAGCTTATTCCTCAGCCGTGCTAATTAACCCCAAACAAATTTCACATTAAGGAAACAGAATTCAATCAATGTAAATGTTATTGCTGTGTATTACTGTAAGCAATAATATAGTGGCTAAAATAATTAATTATTTTGGAGTTTTTTTTTAAAAGAAAGTATTCTTTTTTTATGGTGTTGCAAAATATTTTGTGGATTTCTCTCCCTTTCTTCAGTCTTTCCTGGCATAGAATTTAAAAGACCTGCCTGATAAAGCGTGGGTAATATGCAGTCACTTTTTTACAGGAAGAGAAAAATGTATTTTGGAGTGCTTCAGGTTTATTCAGTCTAATATGTTTTCATCGCCAGTGCATAGGCCGATTTCATCTCCCCCTACCTATTGTAGTCCGCCACTCATCACAGCAGCTTTCTGTCCTGTTTCCTGCCAGTCTTAAATATAAAACGCAATGATGGTGGTATTAGGAATGAC
Source organism: Micronycteris hirsuta (assembly GCA_004026765.1). Taxonomy (NCBI): domain Eukaryota; kingdom Metazoa; phylum Chordata; class Mammalia; order Chiroptera; family Phyllostomidae; genus Micronycteris; species Micronycteris hirsuta. The sequence goes on along the minus strand of PVJI01006466.1, from coordinate 39,948 downwards.
TTTTTTAAAAGGATGGTTAAATACAATCTATTTTTGAGGGGAGAAAAGTGAAATGTCACTTTACTGTATTTTAGGTTTGGGAAGTAATTTTTGAAAAAAATCTAGGGTTACATAGGAAGTCATATTATCCTCTTCAAGATAATTTTCTTTCATTTTTGAAAACAACCAGATTTCTAAACAATTGCTTGGTTGTGCCTGTAATAACTTTGGATAAAATTTGTTGTTATTGGCATGATCATTCTCAAAGACCTTTAGAGACACGAAGGGCAGAAGCCAGATGACATGTCATTTTGTTTTTCATGCTGTAAAATGCACATTTGATTAATACGGAATTATTTATCAGAGATAGCATAGTCTATGATGTATAGGACACAAATCGAATACGATTTGTATTAAGATTATTCTGAAATATAATAACCCTTTAATCAATATACATTAGCAAGTGTTAAATTAACTGTAAAATGCAATTTAACAAAATGAGTAACATAATAAAACTAAAGGTTAGTTTTAGATTTAACATAAACCACTTTATTGTAGTTTTACCATCTTCTAGCAAATAGCAAACTCCTTGACCTCCAATTAGTTCAGAATCCTATTTCATGGCTACTCTGAATTCTTGATTCCTCTCTGTTAAAACTCTATCTTCATCTTGGTAGAAGTATTGAATCTTTTCATGACAACTTAAATACCTAACAAGCTGGTTGCTACTAAATATTTACAGTGATGTCAAAACTAGTAACAAGAACATGTGTTCCAAGGAATAGCTGGAGCATGCTACTAAAAAAAATAAAAATTAAAAATGCAAATTTTTACAATGTAGTTGAGAAGAAATTAAAATCTCGTGGAAAGACTGTTTTAAGATAACATCTGAATGTACCATTTTTAAAATTATATATTTGGTTTCAACTGACTTATTCCAAATGATTGCATATATTTTGATTTATTTCTTTTGTTTCTATAGTCAGAGAGTTATTTTCCTTTTGACATCTTTGGACATTTATTCTTAACTTTCCAAATAGAAAATAACTTTAGATTTTATTTATTTGTATACATAAGAAGCAGATAATGTACCAAAGATTATAGGACTATATGTTCAATAAATTTAAAATCACATAAAATTTAGGTAATAAAGAATTTGTATTGAGCATTTCTATACACTTTAGATGTTTATGTCTCTAAATATATTTAAAGCAAAAGCTTTAAATGATAGGCATGCTATAGCAAAGAAGATAGAGTGGTTAAAATGATAACTGACACTTGGTTTGCCTTCTTATAATCCCGCTTCTAGGTTTGCCCACTGAGAAAATTCAGGGTGGGAAGAAAGTAGATTAATGTTGTTCATTTAGAAAATAATACAGTAATTAATAAATAATAATACAGGAATAAACTTTGTGCTTTGCGTATACACAATTGCAAACCTATTTTTGCCCTCCCCATGTTAAACTGTGTAATTTCTGTGATTAATATTCCTGGATTTTAAAATTAACTGTAATACCAAACCAAAAAATGCAATAAAATTCTAAAATAAGGGTCCTAGTTAGAAGGAAATGTATTGGTATATTTTATAATGAGATGCAAAGGGTTCACATCCAGTACTTTATCTTCTTTAAGACTATAATTGACAAACTGCAGTAATCACTCTTTTATGTATTCTTCTCCCTATACTGAATTTACTTTTAAAAAAAAAGAAAGTAGAAAAAGTAAAAAGAGACTCCAGAATTTTGAAATCCAGTGGTCTTCAAGTGATGGGAAAATAGCCAAGGTGTCACAGCTAATTTCTGACCATGTTTTATGAGTTCTGCTGTTCCTTATTCCCACTGTCAGCCTGGGAATCCCTGAGGCTGTGCAAACTGGCCAAACATCACTCAATCCCAGTTTTATATCCCCTTTTAATAATGTTGAGTCTATTCTGTCCAACTTTGATTCAGAGAACCTGCTTGTCTTGAAAAAGTGATATATTTAATCAGTGACTCTGTCTCCAGCATAGCCCCCACTGCGTGTGACTAGAGCCGAGAGCAGTGCAGTGGTCTGTCACTTCTGTTTGAATGGGTAATGTGGAGCCCATCAGCTGAAAAGACAGGAGCTGGAACTGCTTGTTAGGACACATGATCAAAAGCCACTCTCTGCTTTCTGCCAATCAAACCTCATGTCGTCTTGTGGGGCAGACATTAAATAGATTTTTTTTTCTGCCTTACACTGCGGGCATTTTGCCAGTTTGACATGTGAACTGTTACAAAAGATGGCAGAGTTTTGACCGCTTGCTGACTGCTTTAAAATATTACCAAACACTTGTTGTCAAAATGAAATATTCATAATACTGTATTAGGATAAATTCTTTGAAGTGTGATTTGGTACCTTTATCTTGTAATTAGTGGATTTTTTTTTCTTGGACAGAAGAAACAATAGACAATTGCTTCTTGGGTAAAAGTAAGAGAGACAAACCCTATAAATCGATCCACTTGCAAAGCCAACACAACTGTATGACAGTTTGAATAAGATGGTAATTGCTTTGTGAAAATAGCATTAATGAATTAAACGTTATTTTGCATTCTCTCTCCTCTGCTTTAAAAATTATTTGCTTCTTTTAAGTCAGGATTGGTGAGTGGTTTTAGTATTATATTTTAGCCAAAAACATCACAACTGTATTTTGAAATTTAATTCAGGATCTTATTCCCTTTATTTATTGAAAAGATGGTCAAATTTCTAAATTCTAATACAAACTCTGATTTGCAGCTGCCCAAAGGGATAATTTTACTCTGCTTTTTCTTTTCCTCATTCTCTGAAGAGTCCCCCATTATATTACCACCTCATCTTTGTATCCATTGCAACCCAATGATGATTGTTACATAGACCTAACTTGGAAGCTTTTTAAGAGAAGAATTAATACCTAAGGACTTTTGACCTAAAAGCCCACTGGAATTGGTATTTCCTACAATTTCAAACTCCCAGATAACTGTTTCAAAGCTGTTAAATCTTAGGTGGTGCTTTGAATTCTCCTAACTTGCCACTTGGTACTTGCTGTTTCTTCTCTAATGATCATTTTAAAAGGAGTTAAACATTTTCACCAAAACATACCATGGCAATCTAGTGGAACTCATTTAAACAGTGAGCTCCACATAAACAGCTGCTCCCTCAATAAGCCATTCTTTATAATACCCTTATTACCTTCTAGTGTCTCAAATTCTGATTAGTCAACAGTGCCGATGGCTGCACGGCATTCCGTTGCCCATCTTCCTCCTGCTCAGCTGCTCACGTCTTAGTTGTCATTTGATTACAACACAACTTGCGCATTGTTTCCCCAAGTTGTTCTTCATAATGTGTTGGAAAACTCGGAATCATCCAGGCACACTGGGTTGGTGTGAGACTGACTGCGTTTATACACATGAAAACCATCTGAATACAGCATGGAATAAAAAATACAGCTATGGAGCACTTAGGTTGGAAAGAATATCTTTGACTTAAAACAGTACTTATGATCAAATAATGCAACAAAGATTAAGTATGTGAAGTATTTTAAAAAGCATTATGGTACTTTACAAATGTAAAGAGTTATAAAATTGTTATATAATGGTTATTAAATTTCAGTCAGATATAAAGTCCTGGAAGAGGTAATTATGTAAGTAGATCTCCACAAAAAAAGGCCTATAGGATGTTCATCTTTGCTCCAGGACGACATAATTTTAGTCCAATTATTGTGCAGCACCAGCGAGGCCCCCTCCAAATAGGACAGCATGTTGGAAGTTTAAGTTATGATGAAATAAGTAAGGGTGGGAAAAATCTCTATAATGAAGTTTGAATTTCAGCTATTCCTTTGTTGTGACCCCCTGGAATCTACTCTTGGTGAGTAGGAAATGCTGACACACTAGAAATGCAACCCCAGTAAAGGCCCTAAATCTGTCATTGTGTTCTGGAGTCTGCTCTGAAAATAGCAAAGCTCTTTTGGTAAATTAAAATCGGTGTGAATGGGAACAGATGTTGACACACTTTACTTTATCTTCAGGGATGCCGGTTACAGAGCAGAGGGTCAGCAAGGTTAGATGTAGGAAATATAGTAAGTGTGCAAACTTGCTCTATAAAGGGAGCTCTATTTTAGGACGTTAGTCAATCGAATTGTATTATCTTTGGTGGTTAGGTAAGAATTATACCTACATTACTTTATCTAGAGGGAGAATGAAGGAGATGGCATTTATTTCTGGGAGGGCTAGCTCTTTTTGATGTTCCCTTGTCGTTGTGTCTTTTCTCCATCAAACTGTGTTGTCTATAAACTGTCTCAGACAACTATTAGGTTTTACCTCCCAACATCATTTTGGCATAGCTTTCTAAAGTATTGGTTGAATCCTAATGCTACAGTAGAGTCTTTGTACTGATATTTGTCAAAAATAATGAAAATGGTTTATGTTCTAAAAATGTACAATTTATCAAATAGCTTGTATAGTCAATTTAAATAAGTCTCGTAGAAGTTTCTGTCTTGATTTGAAAAAATAGCATAGGATGAATTTATTTATAAGAACCTTAATAGTTTCTCTCAATTCCTTTTACATTTTAGATTACCTTATAATTTTCTAAATCTACATGAACAATAATGATCAATTTTGTCAGTATTATTCACACCTTTTATTAATTTAACATAGATGAATAAATGTGAATGTTGTGAAGAGTTGATTGGGAATAGATTTTAAATCTGACAGTTAGATTACAGGGTACCTAAGAAAAAATGGCTCTTTCAATAGGTACCTAGTAATTTAATTCTTGTTTGAAATTATTATAATTTATTACAGTGTGTGGGTCCTAATGAATGTCTACTATTAAATGAAAAGGAGAAATTGAAATTAAGATTATGAAATTCTTTTAACTCATATCTTAAAATCCTCTTAAACAATTCAGAAGACATTAATAAGCTATGTGGGTTTCTTTCCATATTCTGTAATGGCAAATATAAACATTTAAAGATTCTAAAAAATGTTGAATGCTATTAAACCTCAAAGCATGCGATGTTGGAATTTTATAAAATAGTAGTAGCCATTATAATGGCATTAAAATTGGCAACTTCATTTAAATGTTTATTTGGATAATACACAGACTTTTCTATAGCATTTGAATTTTCCAGAAATGACTAGGTTTCCTTCTTGTTCTACACTTAATGTGGGACAATTTGAGATTTCATAGAGCTGTAAACTATACCAGATTAACATTTTAAAATTTCCAAATACAAAAGAGACTTAGAAAGTGTGAGTAAAAATATATTAAAAAACCTGTCAAAATGCCCACAGACATTGGAAGTTGTTGCTTACTCCTAGATCTAAGTAAAACCTACCATGTACACAAATTGAAGATCAGGTCTTTGGAAAGTGATAATTCCTGGACAAAACAATAAACATATGACCATTTTTCTATCCTGGGAGACTATCTGAAGTGTTAGTTGGAGGTCCCGATGTGTATCTTACCTGGGAAGGAGTCCTTCGCACAATTGGACCATGCTTTTTTGAAAGTCATTTAAGAAAGAAAATCAAATTGATTCCCCCTTGGAATTTCAAACCATCAGCATGCTTACCTAAAACCCCTAAGTTTTGTTCCCTAATTTCCAGAGTTTGCTTTCTTTTTCTTTTTCTTTTTTTTTTTTAAATCGAGGCTTCTGTCGTGCATGTATAAGCTAGTAATTAGTTTATATAGAAAGAGAGAAAAAGAAATTAAACAAGTTAGTGGTGAGTTTACATTTGATTGCAGGGAATAACCCTGCTCTAGGCTTTTGACAGCCTCAGAACAAGACTAGCATAGGAGGCTTGGGGCCTGGCCCCTCTCACTGAGACAACCCCTACCAGCTCCCGATATAAGAAATAAAATGTAACTTCTTCAGAGGTTACTTGGGTAGTTTTGTTTGTTGGTTGATTTTCATAGGATTTCCTTTGAGGCTGTGGAGCCACAACTCCATTGTTCTCCTTTGTCATAAAATTCTCCATCTCCACGCCCCCCTCACTCCCAGCCCCACTTCAGGGTATGTTGTCCAGAGAACGTAGTGGCAGTGCTAGCTCTTTTTATATGGGAAGGTGGTTTGTTGTCTCTGATCATCGAATCATTGAGCTCAAGTTAGCTCAGGCATCTAAAAGAAATAAAGGGCAGAAATATAAATACAGCAATATTCTTTTAGTAATGATCACTGATCTCTTTTTAAAATGCTTACAGTAGTTGTTAAATAAGGAAACAATTGGATACCATTTATTTTGCCTAAGTTCCTATAAATAAAGCCTTTTCTCATCTATCAGCAATGTCCACGTGGTCACTGTTTATCACCATAACTAGTTCCAACAGTTAGATTCCGGTGTCTCTCACCTTCTATTACAAAAGGCTAAATGCTGGCCAACTGCAACATGGGGAGGGGGCAGAGAGATGTAACTTTCTCATGTTCACTTTGAGAACATGATGGCTGTGCTGTGAAAAACCGCTTCTTTAAAATATTTTTGCTAATTGTGATGAAGTAACTTTAAAATATTAACTTTGAAAAACATTGGCAATTTATAAAACCATATCTACTGTTTTATTTAATTAGATTTTTTTCCTCCTTTGTGCCTATTTGAACTCTAAATGAAAGATGGAAATATGTTTGCTCTAACACATTTGATGTGATTGAGATGAGATTAAGTGGTTTAAATGATTTAAAAATTATATTTACTTTAGTGCAATCTGTTAGGTTCAATGCCAGTCTGTCTTTTAGTTTGCTTTGTGGTGTAGCAAACCAAGCACTGAGGGTTAAACTGTTCAGCACATTGGTACGGTTAATAATCTGAGTTCTCTCTCTCCTTCCCAGTTACTGAATTCTTCAGTCAAAGTTACGTTCGCTGCTCAGACATTAGCTGTACTTCTTAGCAATGACCTTGTAGGGTAGGGAGGCATGGCACAGTGGCACTTTCCAGCTGTATTCAGCCTATCCGTCGGGGTATAATCATGCTCAGTCCCAGCACCGCAGGCTTGGACATATGTTGAGTTTTATTTCTTTCTTCTGACATTAATCCTATTCACCAGCTGTTCTGCCAGCTGCCATTCTTCAGTCTAGAGATTACATTTTGGGGGATACCAACAAAGGTCTAGTTGACCACTGCTTTCATTTTCTTTTCTTCCCTGGTTCTTTAGAAAGGACTGGGTCTGGGGGTTAGGAGAACTCAATCTTTTCCCACTATCACCTCACTTTTCTTTGGATCCTAGACGCTAACAAGATTTATGATCACTTTCAGTATATTATAGATAAGCCTTCCAATGAGCCAGATTACCACCTCACATATAAATCTCCTTTCCATAAAAAGGTTTTAAGTTTACATTGAAGGCTATAATTAATGTTTCTTATGCTACTATATAAACAACATTAATTAGTGACAAATTCTTTTGATGTCTTAAAACATATTCCAGCTGAAAATATGCTTTCAGTTCTTTTTTCCCCTGCAGGTTTGAGAGCATATCTCTGTTAAGATGATACTTTTTTTTTTTCCTGAGCTATGGTTTCACTAATCTTGTTTGAATGGGCTATTAATTCTCTGTTACACTCATAATATATACTAATAAGTAGTATAGATTTCTCACTTTGTATTCCAGATGATCTGTCCATAAGCAAGATGTTAAACATCTGTAGTTTAAGCCTTCTGAGACTAACAAATGCATTAATGCCAGAAAGCGCAGCAGCCTGGACGGTAAGGTCATGGACCATGTGGTAAAGAAGCATCCCCAGTATTACCAAGCCTTAGTATACGCCTCCCTGTTAATCCTTCCATTTCCATAAAGGTAAAAAGACTAATAGATTTAAGTTGTAATAATTTACAGTGCATGTTCATTCCATTAACACCAACAAATACACAAAATCCCGTGTGTTATAATTCTCCCAGCTGCTATTTTAAAGTCATCCCACACGCCTCCCAGTAACACTCTCTTAGACCTTAGTTTACCTCTGAAGGTAACGTAAATGTTTATTGACAAGATTATGCCTTTATCTTTTTAACTTTGTGGCATATGTAGGTCATATACAATGGCAAGGAATTCAGTTTAAATAACAACTTTAGCCTGGAGTCGTTAGAATTAGAAACATCCTACTGACTTAAAAAAATAAAACAACTAATGGTATACTTTAGAAAGTATGTTTGTTTGCTTGTTTGTTTTTTCATTATTTTGTTGATCCATCCATCCATCCATCCATCCATGCATCCATCCATCCATCCATTTATACATCCCTCCCTCCCACCCTCCCTTCCACTGAGCAGGACATTACATATTGAGCCATGTAAAGGCAAACACAGCATCTTTTCTCTACCAGACTGCACAACTTCTCATATATGTAGCAATCTGCAGAAAAATAAGAGGAAGTTTATAAATTTCTTGCTGAAAAAACTATCGCTTCCCTATTACCCCTCATTTCTTCCCCCAAAGCTCTGACAGTAGTGAACCTCGTTTTCTAAATATGGACATTCTATTTATAGAAATATCATATTTTTATTGGTGGCCAAAGCACTGCTTATAGGAAAACCTACAGGTGACTAATAGGAGTTGCTCACTAAGTGGAATAATGAATAGTATTAGGTGTCAATTAAATCAAGCTTCCCCGAGGTGCAGGTGCTCCACAATGTACTGACACATTTCAAGTAGCAGTGCCACTTCACCCATGCATATGAACAAGCACATTTGCATATTAAAAAGCTGAAAATTATTTAACTGAAGCAAAAGTCTTTTAGAGATGATGGAGGTTATTAAAACTGTTGACAAGAAAGAAGGTAATTGCCTGAAAATGAGAGATGACATTCTGCTATACACAGGGAACGTTGTTTTTGTTGTATTGTGCAGCAGTGCCTGGGTGTATAACCTATTACATTGAGATTGCTCCTATGCAATTAGACCCTTTTTGTCCTCACTTCAATAAGGCTATGATTATGAAGGATTGAAGAACACTTGGCATATTGAATGTCTGTTGTTTTTATAACTTCGTCAGAAATGACAAAACACGTTTTGTGTCCTGTTTTTTCTTTGTAGGCTTATTGATTCTGTGATTATAATATTCATAAAAGACAATGTGTTCATGGTTGAACACTCTGTCATTTATACAGGTTTTATTTCTTCTGTCTCAGCATAGTATTTGTTTGAATGCCAAGGTGTTAGTCATAACATGAGCAGATTTTTTAAAGTAAAAGATGAATAGGTGAGAAGTTTATCATGCTAATAATCTCAAATATTACTATTAAAAGTGTCATAAAATGGATGATTTTCTAAGTTTCAGTTGGAAAAATTCACCAAGTAAGTAAGAAAAATTGAAAGCTATTTTATTTTCTCTCTGGTTATGAGCTGTTTATTTTCACTCCAATTTTTGAGAGATCTTGCTGTGCTTTGGTTGTGTTTGTTGGAAGCGAAGACTCATGGCCCCAGAGGAAGGCACTTGCTTGATGCTGCAGCAGACACTGCATCTGGATTGACTTGCTCTGCTCTGTAGGTAGTCACTGACACAGGTAGAGTGAGTATAGCAATTGAAATGGAAACATTGGAAATCATAGCAGGTATAGGAAATATTTTCAGGTTGTGTGCTTTATCAAAATTATGTTTGCTAAAAGATATTATGTTTAATCAGCATAATTAGTCTTCAGCTCGCGTCAGAGCCATTGTGGCAATACATGCTGTCCGTTTCCATCATTGTGTTCTTTCCGCGGAGATGAGTGCTGGTGTTCTTAGGGATGGAGCCAGCGGAGAGTATTCAGCTGGACTTTTAGGACAATGATATACTTCATTTTCCTGTTGGGCCACTGGGCCTCTGCTTTTACCTCTTCCATGGATTTACATCCAGGCCTGGTTTGTCAGAGACAAAAGTGATAGGATCTGAATAAAGCCCAAGTGTACCCAGAAAGTTTCTTAAGGGGTTTGTCATTTATATACTCTTTTATTCTTTGCCTTGGGTGTATCTGGGCTTTAGCAAATTAAGAGGCACACCTAGGGCTTTTGTTAGCAGCTGTCTAGTGATTTATCTAATCTGACATATTCATTTCTTTAAGTTGAAGAGGGAAAATGTCTTTAGGCATAGCAATCTGACTCTTGATTAAAAAGATAAAAGTGAGATACCCCAGCTCTTCTCCAACTCACATTATTTACTGCCTGCTGAAAACCTTGCCTATTTAAAATGAAAGTCCTGAGTAGCTGTGCTCAAAGAAACGAATTCAGAAGCCTCCAAAGTATGCCAGACTTGCTGCTTCACATATACAGATCTAGTTGCGTCACACTCAGTTTCCATTCCCACAGCCTAGGAGTTGTAGGAAATAAAATTCTTTCTTATTCCAATCACTGTTAGGTGATCTTGTTTAAAAATGTTGAGAACAGTCTTAATCTTACTTTATATGACTTGATTTTAGTGGAGAGTAATAATTGTTTTTACCTATATAAATAGTTCATGGAAACTTTTATCTTGATTGATTAAAATTTTTGTTTTAATTCTTGCACCTTGTTTTGGTGCCATTACTTTCTTTCTTAATAAACCCAGTTGATATAAGACATTTACTGCTAAGCATTTGTTATAGTATTTTATCTGAACTTTAAATAAATATCAGTTTTGGGTTGGAATTTTAAAAAGTAAAATTAAAAAATTAGCTTCATTTTGCCCTGGCTGGTGTAGCTCAGTGGATTGAGTGCGGGCCTATGAACCAAAGGGTCGCTGGTTCGATTCTCAGTCAGGGCACATGCCTGGGTTGTGGGTCAGGTCCCTGGTATGGGTCATGTGAGAGGCAACCACACATTGATGTTTTTCTCCCTCTCTTTCTCTCTTCTTTCCCTTCTCTCTAAAAATAAATAAATAAAATCTTAAAAAAAAAAGAAAAAAGAAAATTATGCTATAGATGTATTCATATTAAATATGATTTGTTTAATAGACCTGAGAAATAAATGTGACAATGTTGTATGAAATACTTTTTTTTTGTCGAGATAACTTTTATGCAGAACATCATGTGGTACTAAAGAGTCGAGGGTGTACTTTTCGTTAGGTGAACTATTATGAAACTTCACTGCACGGTATGTCACTGAAAAACTTTCATAGGCTTACATATAGTATAAGCTCATAATTGTTTCTTAGGATATAAGTAAATAAATGAACGAGTCCTAAATTATCTTACTGAAATGTGTGTAGGAATAGGTGCATAGCAGTGCTTAAGGAGGTTTGAAAAAAAATCATATCTACACACTCCACTTTTATATACATTTCTGACAACTAATTTTTCTTAAACTTTGTATATCTAATGCTCAGAGACAACAAACAATCTTGTTATGAGGTTTGCAGTAGTAAAAATGGGGCTAAAACACATATCAAAAGGCCAGCTGCACCAAGTCTTGTGCAGAAATTGAATGAAGTATTTTAGTAGCTCATCCATAGTAGGTTGACTTTGTAAGTTCAAAATGTCGAGAGACAGGCCCTTAGTATAATCTTTAATTGAGCAAGGGTTTGAAGATATTGGGTAGGTTGGAAGACAATTTTCTCAATGAAGGCCATCTCCGGGGAATAATGGGCCCTTGGGAAATGTCACTGCACTTTTTGCCTTTTTTTATTCCCTCCCCTGAACATTTTTCAGGTAAGATCAGGTTAATGAACAACTAGTGTAATCTCAAATTATGAAACCTGAAGGGTGTATGTGAAGGTGGGAGACACTGTTGCTAGGAACCTTCGCTCAGCTTCTTCGCTTCTCTCTCTTTTTTTATGCCAGTTCAATGCACATGAGCTCCAAGACATTTTAAGTTTCATTTGCAATGCATCTTTTTTCTTTCCAGCTTACTATTCCTGAACCATTGGGAAATTCAGGAGCCTCCTGACAGTACTCAAGGCCCTACAAAGTTTCTCCGTGTGGGGTCAAATGTGAATGGCTTTTGTTTTATATAGATGGTTGCACCAGGATTCTCTGGGTCTTAGTTTGTGAGACCCTTTAATAATGCTGTAATCTCACAGAGTACTTTATTGTTTGCAAAGGGCTTTCTCATATGTTATTTGAGTCTCCTAAAAATTTAGAGTATGAAGGAGGGCAGATAGTCTCCTCCTATTCTAGAAGTAAAGAAATTAATGATTAATGTGTTGAGTAGCTAATAAATGGGAAGCTGAGGTAAAAATTTTAGGCTACTTGGTACCGATTTCAGTGTCCTTTCTATTCTCCAACATTGCCATTCAGCATGATAAACACGGTGTCCTGGTGGAGGAGTAGTTGGGCATAACGGGGCACTCTGTTTGAGGTAACTTGCATTACAAACGTATTTGATTAGGACTGGATGAGCTCACTGGCCAGTGCTTCACTACTGTTAGTCTTTAAGGTGTGAGGGGGTGCTTTTGGGACAGGAATTTTCACTTTAGGAGGAGCATACATCTGTGCATGCGTGTGTGTGTGTTGTGTATGTGAGAGAGAGAGATTAAAGGAGGAAACATTGGAAGAGGTGGCATAGCACAATCCTTTGCCCCAAATTGTTCATCAAATAAATTAATATTCTCTTGTGTGATTTATTTAATCAGAATAAGTTTACATTTTACTCATTCATTACCTGACCATATCAACAATAGCAACAAGAAAGTATATTTCTATTTTTATAGTGCTTGAAAATTGTCAGATTTTGATTTTTTGTATTTTCATAACAATAATTTTTGTAAAAAAACTTTTTATTGTAGAAAATTTCCAAAAGTAGAGACTATAATGAGCTCTTAATGCACCCATCATTTAGCTTCAAAATTTATCAATATTTGCTATTCTAACTTCATCTATCCCACCACTTTTTTGGGCTTGATTAAAGTTTAATTTAAAAATGTAAACAATGAAATAAGTCAAACATACAGAAAATAATAGACTACACACCAGTTTTCTCTGTTACTATTTAATATTTTCATTTGCATTCTTTGTGTCAAAGATGAGCATAAGTTTGCAAGAAGTAAAATGTGGAAAATGGGAACAAGGCACAGGAAGCAGAATGAATATGGTAAAAGCATTTTGTAATTTCTTAGGATATGCCTGCTAACATTTTTCTTACAAGACAGCACTCTGCATAATTCACATGGCCCATAATGCCTCATTGAGCATATTAACATCGTATTAGAGATAGCAATTTCTTAGTTAAGGCAATTTGACCTGCAGTTTGGTTCATAAGGTTGTCCAGGAATATTTCTGTCAGTATGTACCAACAAGCTCTTGTCTCAGGTGTGGCTGTTGGGAAGTCACTGACAGTTCATAAAATGTCATCAGACTTTTGTTGTCATTGCCTAGCCACAAGGAAAAACTTGCATTGATCCCAGATGCTTTTATCTAGCATGTTATTCTGAAAATTACAGTGGACCCTGGAAGTCCACAAGGAGCATTCTTTGGTTAGAGAAGGAAATCCTCTTTCAGAAGCACTAAGACAATGACTGGAAGTTTATTTTATTTTAAACAAACAAACCTATGATTTAAGCTATATTTCAAGAAGCTTACTTTCTTAAATTTGTAAGTACTTTTGTTTTGGAATAACACATCTTGCCACTTTATAAGGCATATAATGAAAAATATAATATGATTGTTCTACACCATAATTTTGGTTACTTGGAGAAATTTGAAGATGCAAATGAATATTATTTATTGAGTCTTTACCAGAAAACCTGTTGTTTTTATACATATTGAAAATGTTTATAAAAATTTTAGGTAATTTCCCTGCCGTAGCAGGTCAGTATAAGTAATATAATTGAACGAGTTTGTACTGTTTTAGGACCAGGCAACATCTCAGAGGTATCACTGAGTCTTTGTAATCATCAGATGACGTAGTATGATGGAATGTATAGGAAACGGGGTGGATTGTTTGTTCATTCATTCATTCATTCATTCATTCATTCATTCATTCATTCATCTACCTTTATGGAGCTCTCGTTCAGTGCCAGGTACTGGAAAGTTGAAGAACACCGTGGATATTTTTATTTTTAAATTTCCTCTTGAATGATTTCTTTTTACAATCATTCTTTTCTATCAGGTTAGTGTAAAAAAATTAGTCTATTAGATTTATGTTTGATGTAGTCCAATTAATTGAGATGTTAATGTCATTTATTTTGTTTCTCATATTTGATGAGAGAAAACTGTAATGTTTGGTTTACCTATGGTCCAGTTAGCTTCAGCTGACTATACCTACCCTTCCAAACAAACCTTGAAATTGTCTGTTTATAAAACAAATTATAATTTATAATAAAATTTAGAACTGAATTATATGCTATGTGATTTTTTAAATATACATGAAATATGCGTTAATGGTCATACATACGAAGAGGTAACATGGTGTTTAGAGTTTAGGACCTGTATTTCGTCTTTACTAAAAAAGTAATTCAAGATATTCAACAAACTAAATGAGTGCAGTGATAGTCATATGGGACACAAATTGGAATAACATATAGCTTGACTAGGAGAGACTCATAAGGGAAGCAGTGGAGGGTAGGTTGGGTATGAATGTGGGGCGGACTGACACACATAGACTTCTGCAGCTGCTGAACTTCCCCGGCCACTGCACTTTGAACAGACTTGTATTTGTGTTGTTATGTGCCTGTATTTCCCACTGAACCGAAGCTCAGCTGGGGCGGGGGGCACCTTGTTAGTTTAGTTCTCCTTCTCTCTAGAGCCTAGCACATTGCCTGAGACATAGGAGGTCATGAGTAAATATCTGTTGGGTGAGTGAATATTGAAAGTTGTATTAATATAAAGTAGTAATTTCTATAATAGAAGCATGGATAGGAAGACAGAATAGAATAAAAAGTGTTAAAGAACTGAAACATATTTAAGTGTCTAAGTTTGAAAATATTTCTATATCAAGATACAGCTAAAACTAGTTTGATTTGTATTCTGTCAGAATACTTTTTTAGAAGGTATTTTACCTATTGATTTGATGATGACATGTGGGAAATATGAAATAATTACTGAAACAATAAAAACTAAATTATGTTCAGTAGCAAATAACCTAAATTCTATAAAAATTAATAACCCATACACTATTAGTATAGTAACTGTTTTAATTAGACTATGCGACTAGCTTGAACACCCAGTTCTCTATTATAATAGATACCAGAGACAATTTGGTAGACTTGAGAAAAAGGGTGTCTGTAGTCTTAGGTAATTGGAATTAATATTTTAGGGTTGACAATAACACTTATTGTTACCTATTTGCTTAAGAAGAAAAATGTATTCTATCTCATTATTAAGTGGAACCGTGAATAATTATAATCTGAACTTGGTCATCTTTTATATTTTTCAGAAGATGATACCTTTCTTTCAAAATGTCAGAGATATTTTACTTATTTTAAACTATAGTTGTTTAAAGGAGAATTACAGGTATCTAGAGAACATTTACTTAGTAAGTGAAATTATAGAACATTGAATGATGTTTCTTTTTTGTCATGCAAAATAATGCTAGAAAATATGACAACTATAGTTATTCTTGTTATAGCCATAAATTTGCTTATGTATTTACTTGGGGGGATTTCTTATGCTATGCAGTGCTTACTAGCATAAAGTAAAAAAAAAAAATACTTTAAATAAGTTATATCAGCTTTAATTGAAATAAGATTAAAGCCACAAAAATTATCTTTTTAGTATTTTTAGAAAGGATCTTATGTTAGTGTTATGTATTTATGTATGCGTGTATTTATTATGGTTTAAAGAAAATCATTGTGAGATAAACTATCTAGAGATACCCTATGTGGAATACTTAATTGTTTCACTGTTTAAGCAGATCATTTTGTGCACTTGCATTGGCAACACAGTCATATATTTATTGTTATAAAACCATCCAAGGATTTCATCCAATATTTTAATGTTATATTTCTATTTTAATATTTTTAGTTGAATTTATTTTTAAAAAGTAATTTGCCACTTTTATTTGAAATAATTATCTATATTTTAAAAAATTACAAATGGACTTGAAAAACTGCTCAGGATCAAAAGTTTTTATTACAGAAATGTGTTTTTCTAACTGCTAATTTTTAAAAAGAGACTTAGTGATATTCTTACCTTGCGGTCTTTAGCTGGCATCATTTCCATATTTTACAAATATATGCAGGGTTTAGAGATTAATTATATATTACTTTTAAGAGTTGGATTTTATTGTAAAGCAAGTAACATAATTATCTTAAAACAATTTATACAAATAATTACAGATTAATGTTATAGATTCAATTTTCTTAGTCTAGCATGGGATAAGTTTTATGATGCCTAAAGATGTTAGTTTTGGGGGCATTGCATTTGTCATTTTGACTTCCCACAGAGTTTCTCTTTTCTTAAAGTAGTATTACACTGAAGCAATTAATATTCTAAGTAAATGAACATATCGGTGATGAATTTTGACAAAGAAAACATATTACATTAAAATTGGAACATCATAGGGTTTTTATCTTGAGAAACTAACGTTTAGGAGAACATTGTTTTTTAAAAAGGCTACCAAGGAACAAAGTATAGCTGATCGATTCGATAGTGCTGCCATCCCTGTGCAAGGAAATCTCGTATTAATCCCCCCATAGTCGTTTCATGTGTAATGTGTCAACAGTGTAACTCATAAACATATTTTTAAAATGGACTTTACCTTGATTCTAGAAAATAGGTCAGTTTATCGATGTGAAGTAAATCAAATGAATATCGGTACATATCCTTCCCAATAACGACTGAAGGCATGGTTTTAAGATCATTTTGTCAAATACAGATATTTTTAATTTTTTTTATCAAACTCAGTAAAAGAATTACCTGATTGTTACTTCAATTCACTGGAAGGGACAAATGTGAGGCATTTTAGTTGGGTTTCATGACTGTATTTTATTGTGAAATGAGTATATGAAATATTGCTGCTAAAAATATTAGTTGAGATTCATGAGATAAGGCATCCTAAATTATTTTTTTCTTGCAACTACTATGTCTTATTGTATCCCCTGTACTTCCTAAATCTGTAGTGTCTTGTTAGTATAAGGGGTATATGTAAATGACATATGTTATAATGTACGTATGTTAGTGTTTATATATGTATGTGCATATAGTTCAGTAAAAATAGGAATGAAAGTATCATGGTTTGTTTTTGAGTCTGAAGATCAGAATTTTTGTTGTATGATCTTGGGAAAGTTACTCTCTGAATTTTTTATAATATTGGCACGTTATATCATTTACTTGACATTGTTAAGTAACACATTAAGTGAAGGTCAAGTAAGATAAAGTATTGAAATTCCCTTGTCTGACTTATGATATTAACATATATTAATATAGAATCTGTGTATTTGGTATAGTTATCATCTATGGTAACTATACAATACATGTATTTTATCTATTAAATATATATTTTATTGGTGATTGCGAGCCAATAAAATGTTACTGGGTTTGGACTTTTTGTTCCCATCAGTTCCATCATTTCTTAACACTTGTTTCTGAGGAGCAAAATAGGGGAAAAAATCACCTATATAGATATCAATATAAATATATTTCCTATATAAAAATATAAATATGTATATGTATCTGAGAAGATTATCTTATAGGAAAAGGATACTCATAACTTTGATTCCAGTAAGTCACGTGTTTTTTCATTCAAATCTGCAAGTAAACAAACATTCAAAAAGCTCCTTTTTCTGAGTAGTTCTGCTTTGTTACACGGAGGCAGAAAGCATGCCGGCGAGTTAGCCGTGGGACACACACGTGCAACTGAAAGCAGTTTGAGAAGTTATGATTTGTGAACACTTGGCACCTTGGGTCTATTTTTTTTTATAAGAGAGTTATTCTGTCGGTGTTAAAGTTTTTAGACTTGACTTCTCCTGATAGCTGAAAACTTCTCGAAAGGTTAGATATAGAATGAATAAAAGAGCTTTTATTCCTTAACTGTTACTTAATGGTAGCTACAAGGAATTTTATACTCTTTTTACTCTTCTACTCTGTTGCACGTTATTTCAGATTGTAGGGATGATGTAAATCAATGATAACTGAACTGACTTGCTGTGATAACAGAGTCCATTTTGTTCCTACTAAAAATGGGTTTGGTTCCTGTCGATATTGTAGTATTCGTATGATAGAAGGAGAACACTTAAAGGAAAGAAATTTATTGAAGTAGTATGTAATTGCATTCTTTCTTATAAGCAATTATGAATGTCTGCATGTTTTATATTTACAAACATAACTATACAATACAGACCTGCCTCCTTGTTTTTAAAAGTTTGTATCCAGTACGTAATAAAATCAACTGTATACAAGATAAATGATTCCCTTTAACTACTGGTGGGATCAGTCACTTGGGTGAGAAAGTAGCTCATGGTCTATAGGGAAACACAACAGTTTCATTTGGATTGGGTTTTAAGCAAGTCATTGTTTTGTTTGGAAAATGTGAAATCGGTGAATGGGCTTGTTCTTTTTGTAGAGGATTACAATAACACACGGAAGCTCATGAGTGCTTCTGACAGATGCGTTGGCGGTTTGCCACCAAGAGAAGGGTGCGGCCCTGACTGACAACTCGCAATTATATTATGATGAATGGTTCTGATGTGTGTTCAAGAGAAAACCACTTTCTAGAAAGTGAGAGTCATGCATACGGTTCCTATAAAAAATCAGCTCAAATAAAGTCTCATAACTTTCCTTTTATTTTAGCATTTTGGTGGGCTAACCAATTTGAGTGCTTCTCTTTTCACGGCGGTCTCTGTTTTTGATAAATCAAAGACCAAATCCAAAATTTTTGTGGGAAAAACTAATTTGATACCATTTTTGGCATCAAAATTACTTTATCTGCATTTTTGACAAAACTGACATCTCAAAGAACTCTCTAATGCTTACACAAACACTTAAAATATAGACACATGTCCATAGTGTGGCCAGAAGGATTACTGGAGTCAAGCATCCAAAAGGGAGCTGCTCTTTTTTATCAAGTCACTTCTTCTCGATAGATTTTTGTGGTTTGCTTTAACATCAAAAGACAAGGTATCCGAACAACCACGGATGGACAGAAGCTTTGGGTCATTTGGAAATTGTCTTCACCCTTTTCTGATTGAAGTTACTTTAAGAAAATATGAATATGGTATCAGATGTAGATTTTTCAAGAGTTAGTATGCCTCATCAGTATAGAATTTCATTACTCAGTGATGAAGCCATATGCATAAAATATGTATTGACTAAACTGGCATTTTTATCTTCATAAATTAAGAAAAACCTGGTTTTCAAAAGCTAAATCAAATAAAAATGAGAAATTAGGTTTTGAATGTCTTTTATTGCATAATACTTAAATTGTGAAACTTGTAAGCAACTTTCAGCACAGAGATGTAGCATATCTCATTTGAAATACTGTTATTTTAAAAATACAAGTTTTTATCTGATTCTCTGAGGAGCCCACGGCATGATATTTTTGCAATTAGTCAGGGAACACTTATTAAAGGTATTTAGAAAGCAACATTGTAAGTATGAAGGTAAAATTCAAATACAAGCTGTAATATTGAGCATTTGAAGGAATTTAGCCATAATGACCAAAGTCTTCAGAAATAATCACATAGAAATAAGGCACTAAATCATATTATTTTTAAAAGATAATCTAAAATCTGAAGAGAGGATTACTGATTTACCCTAAATTTCTCCAGTTTACTAGATTATTTTATTTTGTATATGTTAATTTAAAATAGGTCACATAAAGCTTTGAAATAATCCAGAAACAAGTTTTGAATGACTTTTCATCTCCATTTACAGTATCCAGTCCTTGTCCTTTGGACTTGTTTTTCTCTAATTCCCTTTGTGACACTTAGGGTGCGTCCACTGTGGCATTTTAATAGTGAGGCAGTTTCATTGTTACTGAAATAAATGAAATCTTTCCTAGTGATAGAATGGTAATGTAGAAACTACAGCATTCTAGTGCAAGAACCGGGAGTCCTTGCAGTTTCACCTCAGATAGAACTTCTCAGAGGAAAAACGACATTTGCATATGTGTTTTAGTGTTTTGCCTTGGTTTGCATTAGTCTTCCTGTGCTTTGTTTTCCCATCACGGTGCTAATCATCATTTTACCTCTCAAACCCGGGTAGAAAATCAAGGACATGGAGTCTCAGTCAACTCATGCCTTCTGTTTCAGTTTCTCTTTTTGGAGCCCTTTGAATTTTCTTTACCTGATCAGATTTGGGCCTGTTTTCTAGCCTTCTCTGATAATATATAAGAATTTGCTGTCATTTAGGACTTGAGCCTTTATTGATAAAGTGGTTCATAGTTTTTATCTTCCTTCCTGTCTAAATTGTTTATAACTTATTTTCATCTACAGGTTTTCTTTGGCCACTTAGATCACCTAATCCTTCTCTCTCTCTTTTTTTCCAAACTCTCAACTTGGTGTTGGTGCTTTGGGGCCCCGATTCTCTGTGCTGAATTTAGGTTTTACCTGGAAGAGTAGCATTCACCAGCCATATGCAGGTGCAAGTTAAGGCTTGTTCAGAATCTTGGCAGCTGAGCTCTGGGCTCTGAGTAGAATCTTCTAGTAGCGTGTAGTTTTGATCACATGGAGTGTGTATTTGTGGGAGGGAAGTAGTTTGTATTGTTTTATGTTTGTACCATAGGTCATAATTATTGTAGTGTTTATAGGATAATAAACTCATTAGGCAATTATGTCTTGTCGAGATATTTGAAACATTATTCGTTTTTAACTTGAAAACACTCAGGTAGGTAATAATTAGATTTCCCTTGGAATAGTTTATTTAAAAGAAAGGTATCTGAAGTAAAAATAAAACTGTAAAATAAAAAATAAAGTGCATATTTTCTTTAAGTTTTTTTTCATTCCTTGATGTTTTTTAAATAAACTAGGCTAAACAGTAATAGAAAAAGAAATGAGTCCATCTCTCCTCTTAAATGACTGAGGTGAGGTAACTAAAAATTTTATATTTGGCTAAAATTTGCCTTGGTTGCTCATCAGTGATCCCATCATTTTTTTTTTTTTTTTTGGCTGATATTAATCAAGTACTTTCTGTTACACAAGGCACATGAGGAGCTGGCTAAGTATTTTTTATACATGATCTCAGTAGATATAGATACTATTATTATCCTTACTCTGCAAATGATAAAACTGACTTAATCAAGGCCACAGAGTTAATAATTGACAGAACCTGTATGTGACACCATGTCGAATAACTCTAAACCCAGTGTTGTTAAGTATCGTGTTATATGGTAAGCTATAAGAAAAACTGGCTGCAAAGTGACCTTCCTCCAGTAGAGGAGGAAAGGAAGGTAAATCAACGTGGGATTGCCTTTCTCCATCCCTGATCCAAAGAAGATTCAGAGCTTTTGAGGAGATTGCTGCTTGAGGCTGAGGGATGAATGGAAGGTTAGTAGCCTATGAAGAGCATTCGCCTTCTGTTAAGTAGTTGTGGAAGATGCCAGACTTTCTTAAGCAGTGCAAATTTTCCCTTTTGTCCTGTTGACTTTTTTGTGGGAGACACTGTTCACATAGCATCTTAGTCAGCCCAGGCTGCCATAACGAAGTACTGTAGACTGGGCAGTTAAACAGGTTGGAAAGTCCGCGCTTAAGATGCCAGCTGATTCCGTTCTTGGTGAGAGCTTTCTTCTTGGCTTGCAGATGTCCACCTTCTCATTTGGTCCTCACATGGTGGGGAGAGGCGGCAGAGGGAAAGGGAAGGGGAGAGGGAGGAGGAAAAACAGGAGGAGGAGAGGGAGAGAAACTCTTTGGTGTTCTTCTTTATAAGGACACTAATCCTCTCATGAGAGTCCCAAACTCATGACCTCATCTAAACCTAATTAACTCCCACAGGCCCCATCTTCAAATACTATCACATTGGGGATTAGGGCTTTAATATATTTATTTGGGGGAATGAATTTCAGTACATGGCTCATAGTCTGTTCTTACCCCTTAGGTGCTTTGCCTTAGAGCTAGGATTCTGTAGTAACAGTGATTAACATTTAGTTTCTCCCACTAAAGTGATCCTAGACATGATGAAGATTTATAGCTCAGATTAAACTTTTACTAGGCAACCTACTCTGTGTAAAAACTAAGTGGCTCTCAAATATTATTTAGTTTTCAAGACAAATGAGGACATTGAGGCTGTTACGCTTCAGATGGCATGACTATTAATTGGTAAAACTTACATTAGTTAGGAATGCTTTAGGCTGCCAGAATCAACAACAAAACAAAACACCTAACCCACCTTAGCTTAAAGAAATAGGTGTTTAATTTTTGCACGTAATAAGAAGTCTGAAGGCAGTTTCTGGTGCTGGTACAGGAGGGTAATGATATTAGAATTTGACATATATATCTGCATACTCTGGCCTTCCTTTCGTCATGGCAGCCCCACTCTCCAAGAGAGGGAGCAGAGGGTACATGGAAGAGGGTTATTCCATCTGTCCCTGCTTTTTAAAAGATCAAAGTAAGTAAATCTTTCCCAGAGGCCCCACGGCAGGCTCCCTGCTTTGTCTCATGGTCTGGAACTAGATCATGTGGCCAATGACCCTAGCTGTAAAGGAGACTAGCAAAGCGAACACTTGCTTTAGCAGAACCTCTAGTGAAAAGCAGGTGAAGGAGAGGGTTGTGGGCGGCTTTTTGATTGCCAAACAACAGTCTGTTTTATGGCTACAATTCTTAATTTTTTTTATTTAATCTTGCTGCCTCTCTGGCAGAGTCTTTAACTTTGCCAAGGGAGGACTTATATTTTTGAAAGTCTGAGGAGTCATAGTTTTGTGTCCTCAGAATTCTGAGTGACTTTTAGAAAATACTAGAAAAAAGTTTGGTAAACATCAACTGAGTAGTTAAGAGCACAGACTCTGGACTCAGATTGCCTGGGTTCCAATCCCATTACATATTAGCTCTCTCTCTTTGGGGAAGTTTCTTTTTTTGTTTTACATTTAATATTATTTTGTATTAGTTTTAGTGCAATGATATACTTTACAAAGTGTTCTGCCTGATATTTCCAGTACCCAAATGCACTATACATAGTTATTATAATATTATTGACTATATTTTCTATGCCGTTCTTTATATCCCCATGGCTGTTTTATGACTACTGATCTGTACTTCTCGATCCCTTCATCTTTTTCAGTCAACCCCCTGCCTTTTTGGCAACCATCAGTCTGTTCTCTGTACTTATGAGTCTGTTTCTGTTTTGTTTATTTGTTTATATTGTTCTTTAAATCCCTCATGTAAGTGAAATTATATGGTATTTGTTTTTCTCTGACTTACTTATTTCACTTGGTGCAATATACTCTCTGGGTCCATGTATGCTGTCGTACTTGGTAAGATTCCATTCTTTTTTATGGTCGAGTAATATTCCATTGTAGATACGTACCACAGGTTTTTTTTTTTAATGGGGAAGTTTCATAACTTCTCTGTACTCATCCCACAAATTTGTCTATATTAATAGAATTCATTGAAAGCACTTAGTTTACTGTATAACTATATTATATCAAGTACTACCATATCAAGCACTGCATAACTGTTAGTTGTTATTACCAGTATGGGTAGAAATAGAATAAAAGTCTACCAGAAGACTGCAAGTAGGCATGAACCAAAATATGAATCTATTTATATTTTTTACTGTGTCTGAGAGGGTATTTATTGCCTGCTGCGAGAAAAGTCAAGACAATGCAGAAAATGATTTCAAATGATAACTAGATAAATTTTCAAAGAAAGGCAAATAATATTTGGTGTCCTTTCATAGGCTACTACCCCATCTCCAACCCTGTTACTGTCTTTGGCTGCCCTTGCTGAAAGGTCCCATTCTCTCAAATTTCCTTTGCCTCCACTCCCCTCATCAAACAGGCTTTGAACGTGTGATTTTAGGTGATAGGAGGGAAAAGATCTAATTACTTGATTAAAATAATTCATAGTACAATGTTAATGATCAATTAGCTTCAGTTGTTTTGTTCTAAAGCTGAGCTTGTGCAAACAAAATATAACCAAAGACATTGAAATTAAGAACAATCTAACAATAGCCAGAGGGCAGGGGGGAGGGGACAGTCAGGAGGAGGGTTTTCAGGAACTACTGTGAAGGACACATGGACAGAACCGAGGGGGAGGGTGGAAGCAAGGGAGGGAGGTGGGCTTGGCTGGGGTGGGGGGCGAGTAGTGGGGAGAAAATGCAGACAAATGTAATTGAATGACAATAAAGTAATTAAAAATATGAACAATAAAATGGCAATAAATAAAAAATAAAGTTGAGCTTATGAATTGCAAAGAATCCTTACTTTGTGTAATATATGAGGAATTTGAGAAAATGTATTGCAAAAAATATTTCCAGCCTAGAAAAGCAGGGAGAGAATGGTATAATGAACCTGCATTACTTCGAGTCTAGAATTTTCAAGATTTTGTTACTCTGTTTGTTCATCTTTTCTTCCTTTTCCTTTTATTTATTTTCCCTGAAGCAATATGAAGATTTTGAAAGTAAGAGGTATAGCAAGGGGTGACGCCCCTTGCCTAATCTACCATTACACTGTCGTACTTCAATGCCAGAGGAGGGTCTGCTGATTGTCACTAAGAGCTGAAAGAACTGGTAGTTGATCCGGGGGCAATGACTTGGTTCAGCCTTTGTCTGTTGTCCGTGGGTTGGCTCGTTAAAGATACTTAAGAATAGAGAAGTCTAGATGTGACCTGTGCAGTATCATTTTGCATGCTGAATATTAACCTCACTTTGGGGGCAGCATGATGAATTCAGTACCTTTAATGTTGTTGTCCTTTTAAAATTAAACAAATTAAGAAAAATGCAAGGAAGGGAATAATCATTTATATTCTTCCACCCAGAATTAAACATGGGTAATCTTGGCATATTTGCTTCAGTTTGTTTATTTTTGAAAAACAGCTCTATATTTTTATTAAAAAATATATCTTTTAAAAGAAGAAATCAATGTTGAAAAATATAAAAATTAAAGATAGAAAAATTGATACCACTACCTAGAAATTACCATAATCTAAGGTGGATATCACTCTTATGCATTTATACAGATAAAACAAGTGAGTGGTACCATATGAATTCATGAACAGATGGAAAAACATTTGTGAAAATGGGGTTAGATTATAGATACTATTGTAAACAGAAATGGATGCATTTTAATTAACTTGATTCTAATAGGCAAAATAGAAATGGAACAGAACTAAAGGAGTTTCTGAATCCCAAATAAATGTTTATTTTCAGCATTAGAAATATTTGCTAAAAGATTCCCTTTAAGGTTTAAAAAATGGGGGGAGACATTACGAAAAATTAAGAGGTTTTCTTATTATGTCTTCTTCTTAAAAGCTACTTGTTTATTTTTAAAGGAAACAGCTGGATTTCTGCTTATAAACATAAGGGCATTATATACTCTTCTACATTCTCCCAAATCTCTACCACCAACTTCTGATTTTTTGTTAGTTATTTTGCTACTTTTGCATTGTCAAGTTTGTAAAATTTCTATTGTTTTGTAACAAAAATTCCCACAGTTGTGGGAATAAACAGTTGTTCAGTGTTTATTCTATGTGTACGTGAAGGTAATCAATAGTTACTTTGCAATAGCTTTTCTTTTTCTTACTTTTTTTCACTTTCTTTTTTAGTTGGGTAAATTTCATTTTTGAGAAGCTTCCCTCTTAATCTCAAGAAGGACTGAGGAGTACAGTATTCTCAAAACTCTATCACAGTAGAGTATACTTGCCTTTCATCTTTCTTCTCTCCCAGATTATGTATATATTTCCCCTTTGTTTGTTCTTTGCGCTTTCCCTTTGGAATCCTAAGAAAATTATTTCTCAGGGGTGAGAAGGTAGGGGGGCAGAAGCGTAGAGAACTCAGCTGAGGCAATATGTAAATTTTATTTTGGGGCTGAGATGCTTTTTCTGATATTTCATGACTTGTTTTATGTCATAGTTCAATTCATCTAATTGGGATTAGGGTCAGGGTTTACCATTCATTCCAGAGGGTATGTTTTGGGCCATTCCTTAAATTTGTTGTGTCAACCTAGAATCTTAACATTTGTCAAACAGAAATGAACTTCTTATTCACTTTTCCTACTTTACCTATTTCTTTTGAGTTTCCTTTGCCTCTACACTTTAGGCTGATGAAGAAGAAAATAAGCTCATTCAGTTTTCTCTTCTCCATATTTGGGAATATTATTGATGATTCTTAGCATTTTGTTAACTCGACCACATCATGCCTGATTCTCACCTTGGTTGCCAGTTTTTAAGATTTATTATATTTAGTTATTTTGCTTTTCTGGTTTGGTTGGTGTTGGTGAATATTTTTGTTATTGCTGTTGACTTTTAATTAGTTTTGCCTATAGAATTAGTGATTGGGAGAGAGTTGTGAGCTATTTTTTTTTTTTTTTAAGATTTTCACTTATTTGGTTTTAGAGAGAGGAGACGGGAGGGAGAAAGAGAAGAAGAGAAACATATATATGAGAGAGAAACATTGACCTCTTGCCTCTTGTTCACGCCCTGACCAGGAACTGAACCTGCAACCCAGGCACATGCCCTAAGTGGGTATTAAACTGGCAATCCTTTGCTTTGTGGGATGATGTCCAACCAACAGCCATACAGGTCAGGGCATGAGCTCATTTTGATATGGCTTCATAATCAGAAGTGTTGCCTCTTTAATCCTTGATGGGAAAGTATAAATAACCCAGGCCATCTGTCTAACACTTGCAAGTAACATTTTGATTTAAACCATAAGAAGGCATTTGATTATTAAGTAATGAGTGTCAGTTTTGTGTGTCTCAAGGCGTCTCTCGGGAGCCTGTTGCGCAAACACAGCGCTGTGCTGGGTAGAGTTGCGCACTGGAGACCTTTGGAATGTCCTTAGAAGACAGACGGTAATACCAAGTGCCTAGAGATTCTTCTGAGTAGGTGTAGGAACTTGGTTTGATCTGATGTATCTTATTTATTAAAAGTCATTTTTAATTTATGTATTATAGCAATATTCTCTGGAAATATTTACTATATAGGTTTGAAATCACATTACCTATTTACCAACATCTAAAGCAATTGCTATATAAAATATTGGTTGATTTAAAATAATGACCAAATGACATATTTTGTTAAAGATTGTGAAATTGCTTTAGTTAATGAAAAAAGAAGCTTTAAAATGTTAATGATATAGTAGTAATACATACACTTTACATTCTGTTTTGAGACTGTTTATTTATGCAGTTCGTATTTTAGATAGGTTGTCAAATTCCATGTAGCATAGGGATATTGTAGTAGGGAAGCTAAAAGTGTTCAGAAAAAGTAATTAATGGATTTATTATTTGTGACAACATTTCTCCCTTTCTTTGGTTTCTATGCTCTTAAAACTGATCCTGACTTAGAGGGATTTATATATAGTTTATAGTTTATGTCATCTTTACAATGACAGAGATTTGTGATATCAAGTGAAATGAACTTAGATCATTAACGAATTTAAAATCAGTGGCCCTTCTACCTGGAAATTAATTAAAGAAAATTTCTATTCAACAATTCTTGGTCAAAAGGGGAAATCAAATCTGAATATTCCAGAAAAAAGGTAATAATTATAAAGAAACATTATATTTTGGAATCTATGAAACACATTTAAATGTGACCAGAGGAAAATTTAATTATCAATATAATTCATTTTACCAATATAAATAAAGAAGTGGAAATAAGGGAACTTTTGGTCAAGATAGCAGCATAGGTAAACATGGCTGGCCTCCTTGCAAAGCTACATCAAAATAACAACTAAACTATAGAACCACCATCACTCAGAGCTGTCATAAATCAAGTTGAATGGAAGTCTGCAAACTATGGAATTAAAGAAACCACATCCATCTAGACTGGTAGAGGGGGCAGAGACGTGGAGGCACAGAATAGGCTGGTCCCATACCCATGTGTGATGGATAAAAATTTGGGAGGGATATCTTGGGAGGGAGGAGTCCCAGCCCCACACTAGGCCCCCAGCCCAGGTTTCCAGGCCCAGGAAGATAAGTCTCCATAACTTCTGGCTGCAAAAACCCAGCAGATTTGAGTTGGGGGGAGAAACTTCTGGAGTCCCAAGCAGTTCCTCTTAAAGAAGTCACACACATATTTACTCAGACCCTCTGAGCTGCAACCCTCTGAGCTGTAGCACTGGGGTAGAAGCTTGAAAGATACAGTGGCCTACAGGGAGGAACTGCAGTATCTGGTGTCACGGTGAGAGCTGGGGAACAACTTTCTCCTAGACAGAAAGGCAGGTAGAGGCCATTGTCCCTTTTCTAAACCCTCCCCCCACAGAGTCACAGAGCTGTCAGAAAGGTACTGTATCTGAGACTCCATCAGCCTGACTAACACTGTTTGCCCTGCCCTGGAGATCCCCTGGGGGGATCCTGGAGGCCCAACTTCAGGCCTATCCAACCTGTTAACAGTGACTTTTCCATATGAATGGCTGGTCTTGGCTTATGTTTCACAACTTCCTAAATCCTCTCAAGCAACAGCTGGCCTCAGTGAAACTTCAGCCCTTGTACCTCTTGCTAAGTGGTCCCAGGCCCAGCACTAGCAGCAACCAGCCTAGATTCACAGTTTGGCTTTGCCTGGGAATCTCCAAGCCCAGCACAAGTAGCAGCCATCTCAGATTGCTTTGTAGCTCAGGCAGAGTGGTCCTGGGCAGAACACAGGTGGGGGCTGACCTGGGCCTGCACCACCCAGGAAACCCCAGAGCCTGTGCACCCAGTGGACAGATACAGACTGTGTTGGAGTGCCACCACCCTGTCCCTGCATAGCTGATTCTTCACAAGCAGACAAGGTTGGTAGTCAGTGGTCACAGCTAAACCTTGTGGCTGACTGGCCTGAGTAAATCTCTATCATTGGCCTGCCAATAGCAATCAAGGCTCAACTGCAAGAGGGTTTACTCACCCCACACAAAGGGAACACCTCAAGTACCCGGCTTTGGCAATAGAGAAGGGTAGGTCACTGGACCATCCAGGACACTTACCTACACTAGGCCACACTACCAAGACAGGAATCATAGCAGCACTACCTAACACATAGAAACAAACACAGGCAGGCTGCCAAAATGAGGAGACAAAGAAACATGGCCCACAAGAAAGAACAGATCAAAACTCCAGATAAATAACTAAACAAAAGGGAGATAAGGAATCAGATGCAGAATTCAAAACACTGGATATAAGGGTGTTCAAGGAACTTAGTGAGGACCTCAACAGCATAAAAAAGATCCAGTCAGAAACAAAGGGTGCTAATTGAAATGAAGAATAATTTACAGGGAAACAACAATAGAGTGAATGAAGCTGAGGATAAGATCAATGACTTGGAACATAAGGAAGCAAAAAACAACCAATCAGAAAAACAAGAAGAAAAAAAACTCCAAAAAATGAGGATAATGTAAGCAGCCTCTAGAACAACTTCAGTCGTTCCAACATTCACATCATAGAGGTGCCAGAAGAAGGAAGAGAAAGAGCAAGAAATTGGAGATCTATTTGAAAAAATAATGAAAGAAAACTTCCCTAATTTGGTGAAGGAAATAGACATGTAAGTTTAGGAAGCACAGAAAGCCCCAAACAAGATGAATGCAAATAGGCCCACTCTAAGACACACCATAATTAAAATGCCACAGTTCAAAGGTAAAGAGAGAATCTGAAAAGCAGCAAGAGAAAAGAAGTTAGTTACCTACAGAGGAGTTCCCATAAGACTGTCAGCTAATTTTTCAAAAGAAACTTTGCAGGCTCGAAGGGAATTGCAAGAAATATTCAAAGTCATGAAAAGCAGGGACCTACAGTCAAGATTGCTCTACCCAGCAAAGCTATTACTTAATATTGAAGGGCAGATAAAGAGCTTCCAGACAAGAAAAAAAACTAAGGGAGTTCATCATCACCAAACTATTACTATACGAAATGTTAAAGGGACTTATTTAAGAAAAAGAAGATCAAAACTATGAACAATAAAATGGCAATAAATACATGTCTGTATCAACAATTGAATCTGAAAAACAAACTAAGCAAACAAGAAGTACAGACCGAGCCATGGATACAGAGAATGTTTCGACGGTTGCCAGATGGAAGAGGGATGTGGGGGAATGGGTGAGGCAGTGATGGATTAAGAAGTACAGATAAGTACTAGCAGAATAGCCATGGGGATGTAACGTGCAGTATAGGAAAGGGAATAGCCAAAGAATTTATACGCATGACTCATGGACATGAACAATGGTGGGGAGATGGCCTGAGGGAGTAGGGGGTGCTGGGTGGAGGGGGGCAAAGAGGGAAAAATTGGGACAACTGTAATAGCATAATCAATAAAATATAATTAAAAAAAGAAAAAAGAAAACAGAGGAGGAATATGGAGGGGAGCAGGGGTTGACATTTCAAACAACGTTGTCATGAGAAACTTCACAGAACGGCATTTACAAAGAGGCCTAGGGAAGTAAGTGTAATGGAGCCAGCCATACGGTTAGGCAGCAGACACGGTGACGCGTGTCTCATGTCCCTCTGGGCCTGTCCACCACACAGCTTCCTAACTGTGCCTCCAGTCTCTTCTCTGCATTTCTTTACTCTCTCAGCATGTATCTAAACCACACATCTGATCAGGCCATAATTATGCCTAAAACCCTTCAAGGGCAATTTTCAACCTTTTTCATCTCATGGCACACATAAACTAATCACTAAAACTCTGCAGCAAGGGTTAAAAATGGAAAATATATGCTGTAAGAAAACAGATGAATTCCCCTCGAACCTCGGTGTAAAGAAAGGTTTTATAACTCTGACTAAAAATGCAGAGATCATAAAATAAAAATTATAGATGTGAACACATAAAAATATAAGCCCACATCACGTACCTGTTTATATCGTCCACTAAAGTCACAATACGATTTCTGTGGAATTCCTGTTGACAATACATAACCTGAATCTAACAATGAGGATACGCCATTGGAGAACCCAAACTGCAAAGCATTCTACAAAATAACTGGTCGTGGTTATGAAAGACAAAGGAAGGAGCAGTCCCAGTTTAAGGAAGACTAAAGTCATTTAGGACTGCAGTTCTGTTTTGATATTCTGCAATTCCTAGAAATGCCAACTGCTCAGTGGCCCTTACTTAAAGACTTTAAGGAAACAAATGTATAAACTCACACTGCTCAGGGATCATCTCTTCCTCTACATTTGACAAACAGCTTACTTGATGGTGTATCAAGGACATTTTCAATGGCTCACAATAGTTTCTCTCAAAAGTTTAGAACAGGAAGCAAAGAATGCTTTCCATTTCTATAGCACAATGGAAACTATAAGTAAGCTGAAAGTAATTATTTGTGGAAATTTGGCTTTGGTCAGGAAGTCAATGGCAGTGATTATAGGGTTAAGTTAGCATTGTGGTCCAGAAGTTACATCTTGGAGAATTCTGTGGGTCCTTGCGAAGTTGAAAATTGAGATAAAATCAAGGCTGTTCTTAGTTATTTCAACTCTTATTGGTGACTTAAAGCTTTGAGCTTGTTACCATCGTTGTTATTTTATTACTGTTGTTACTCTTTATGGAATCCACTTGAAACAAACCCCCTGATCATCAAAATGCTTAATTTTCTGGCAAATATTTGTTTTGGATTTTGAGAACATCTTACAAAGACTAAGGCAAGTGAGTGTCAGGGAAGGAAATCACCTGTCAATGGATAACTTGACAAAACTTGTGTGAATTTTGAGACTGGGTTACACGTTAGAGAGTTAGAAACTGAGTGAAGTGGCAGAATCTTCTTCCTCAGCAACTAATTATTTTGCTGTTTGAGATTCTTGCATCAAATTCAGGAAAAACCTAAGAATTTTTCTCTGCACTTTGGTCTTAATGCATCAATGATCTGACCATAGGACGTTAGCACGGATTTTCCTCCTATGGTGAGTCAGAGTAAAAGCAATCCCTGCATATTTGAAATAACTGTATGTAAAATGGAATTTCGTGTGTAAATTGTTATGTTGCCTGGCAAATGTGATGACTCTAAAGATTGTAAAACTACAGATACTGTCATCCGTAGGACAGTTTATTGACATGGTATGTAGCTAGCTCTCTTCTTTAAACGTTACATTTGTGTTTGTGGCTGTAGCTAATGATTACAGAACTTGTACTCTGAGACATTGTCCCTTTACTTTCAGCGAGGACACTTAGACTGGCTTCTTTATTTTTGTTTGTTTAGCCATGCTACATTTGCTCAGGCTTCAGGCATTCCAAGAGTATTTTCTGCCCTCCTTAGTGGTAACTGTCTTCCTCACTTCAGCTCAGTATCTGGCCTATGTGTATATATTTTCCTTTTTTAACTGGGACATAATTAAAATACAATATGTTGTGAGTTTAAGGTGTACAATGTGTTGATTTGATAGTTATATATTATACTATCATTAGCAGCATGTGTATCACATCACTTAATGATCTTTTGTGTGTGTGCAGAGAGAACAATTGAGATCTAATCTCTTAGAAACTTTGATGTTTCTAATACAGTATTGTTGACTGCAGTTACTATGCTGTCCATTAGATCTCCAGAACTTTATTCACTAGTTGCACATTTTATTCAGACCCAGAGATGTACATAATCTTTGAAATACTGAAAACTGACTTTAGAACTATATTGTTGATAAGCTTGGCTTCCCATTTAATTGTAATAAATTGCTAAGTACCCACATTTGATGCTCACAGTAGAGTCAAAACATAGAAACATATGTGCTATTATCATCTTCCAGTTTAGTTCATAGCCGGATTCCCTCTGACACCAGTCATTGTTGCCTAATTTGAATAGAAGATAGAGAGGCACATGAAGTTCATCTTTACGCAATGGAGAGGGCTGTTGAAAGAGCCTTTGTGCTCTGGGCGATCAGGAAAACTCATCAGTGTTTGGACTGTTCATAGAACAATACTTGGTTGAGAATTTGCTACCATTTTTTTCCTGTTTCCTCTCAAAATAATAAGAAAGGGTAGCATATTTAAGCTATAATTTTGCTTTCTGTGGCTACAACTTTTTTCCTTTTTGAAAGCATAATTTTAGCTTTTTTCTCCTTTCACTAAAAATGGCAGTGTTGAAAATAAGGCTAGACAGTTTGTCCCTTTTGGGTGGGGGTGCTGAGACAAATATGCACACTTATTAGGATCTCCAAATTTTATTTTTGTTTCTGTTGTGAGGAACCTGGCTGTGCCATACACAAATGTCAAATGACCTATCTTTGGCTTGTGTGGAGTTGTATTTATCACTGAAGTAGTCTGTGGAGACCTGCTAGGTTGAACGTTTCCCCTCTACAAGTGGAGAGTTAGCTTTACAAAATGTTAGTTATTTCTGCTTTACCATATAATATATGTTTTGTAACAATCAGCCTGAACACAGTGTAAAAATTCTGTATTCTTAAATTTTTGATATAAATATAACATGTAGTAAAATGTATCATCTTAAGTGTCTCTGCCCATGTAATCATTATCCATAGCAAGATACAGAACAGTTCCAGTGTCCAGAAGGCTCCTTCCTTCGCCATCCCGATTATAACCTCTGAAAGATAATCACTATTCTTTCCTATCACTATAGATTTATTTTGTATGTTTTTGAACTTTGTATACATGGAATTATAAAGCCTATAATTTCTTGTGTTGGTTTTTTTTTCATTCACTATAATGTCTGTCAGATTGATTTTCATTGTTGCAGGTAGTAGTTTGTTTTATTTTGTTGCTCTGTAGTGTTACATCTTTATAGGTTATCTTTGTACCAATGGACACTATTTAATGACTGTTGATTTGTTGTAACATTCTATGGTAGAAGCAGTTTTTTAGTTTTGCTCTTATTAAAATTTTCTCAATCCTTCATGATTCTTATATGTTTGCATATAAACTTTAGAATACTTGATAAGATTTTAATTGGGATTGCAGTGTATTTATAGATCAATTTGAGGATAATCTGTATCTTAAAAACATCATGACCTGTAATGCATGAGCAGCCCAACACAGTCCTCCATTTACTTATATTTTTAAAATTTTATTGTAGTAATGATTTATAGGGTTATTTTTCCTATGTCTGGCATAGAAATTCTGCACTTTTGTAGATTTATTATTTTTAATAATTAAAACTTTTTCCATATATGTGAAAATAAATATATTTTTATGAAAACCACATATCCAGGGATTGTGCTAAATTTACTGATTAATTCTATAGCATTTTATTTTAGGCTTTAAATTATTTCCCAATTACACTATCAGTCAGGCTGTGAATAATGAATTTATTTCTCATGTTTTAATATTTATTTTCAGTTAATAAAATTTACTTTATAGTGTGGGTTTAGATTCAAAGCAAAAATGAGCAAAAAATAGAGTTTTCATATGTCCCTTTCCTCACACAAGCAGCTTCCCTCACTATCAATGGCCCATACGACAGTGGCACATTTATTAAATCATGAACCTAAATGGCAGTCACCACCCAAAGTCTGTAGTCTATGTTAGGATCTATCCTTATGTTGTACATTGGATGGACTTGATAAATGTATAGTGGTACCAATCCGTGATTGTAGTATTGCAGACTGCTTTCAATACCCTACAAATCCTCTGTGCTGTGTCTGTTCCTCCCTCCCTCCCTCCTGACCCCTGGAAATGCACTGATCTTCTTATAGTCTCCTTTTCTAGAATGGCATGTAGTTGGAACCATACAATATGTAGTGTTTTCAGACTGGCCTCTTTCACTTAGTAA
This sequence comes from Micronycteris hirsuta, assembly GCA_004026765.1. Lineage (NCBI taxonomy): Eukaryota > Metazoa > Chordata > Mammalia > Chiroptera > Phyllostomidae > Micronycteris > Micronycteris hirsuta. The sequence continues at coordinate 5,389 of PVJI01006466.1, read as the reverse complement.
TATGCATTTAGGGTTCCTCCACGCCTTTTCATGGCCTGATAGTTCATTTCCTTTTAGCACTGAATAACATTTCATTTTCTGGATGTATCACAATTTATTTATCCACTCACTTACTGAAGAACATCTTGGTTGATTCCATTTTTGGCAATTTTGAATAAAGCTCCTATAAACATCCATGCATGGGTTTTTCTGTAGACGTGATTTTAGTTCATTTGGGTAAATACCAAGGAGTGCGATTGCTGGGTCTACGTTAAGAGTCTATTTAGTTTTGTAAGAAGCCACCAAACTGTTTTTTGAAAAGCGTTATCCTTTTGGATTCCCACTGGCAATGAATGAGAGTTGCTATTGCTCCACATCCTCTCCAGCAGTTGGTGTTGTCAGTGTTTGGATGTTGGCCATTCTTTTTGATTATTATTGAAATATAATTTATATATAACATTATATTAGTTTCAAGTGTACAACAAAATGATTCGATATTTGAATGTATTGTGAAATAATCACCAAAATCAGTGTAGTTAAAATTTGTCACCATACATAGTTCCAATTTTTTTCATGTGATGAGAACATTTAGGATCTATTTTAACAGTCTATTCTCTGGATCTATGAGTCTGTATCTATTTTGTTTGTCAGCTTATTTTGTTCATAATATTTCACATATAAGTAAAATCAGATGGTACTTGTCTTTCTCTGACTGGCTTATTTTACTTAGCATAATACTCTCCAGGTCCATCTATGCTGTCTGCCACAAAGGGTAATATTCCCTTCTTTTTTATATCCAAGTACTACCCCATTGCATAAATGAGTCACAGCTATTTTTATTCCCTCATCTATTGATGAACGCTTGGGCTGCTTTGAAATCTTGTCTATTGTAAATAACGCGGCAATGAACATGGGAGGTGCATGTATTCTTTCGCATTTGTGTTTGAGGCTTCTTTGAATGTAATTCCAGAAATGGAATTACTGGGTCACAAAGAAGTTCCATTTTTAATTTTTTGAGATAACTCCATACTGCTTTCCACAGTGGCTGCATCCATCTGCATTCCCACCAACAGTGTACTAGGGTTCCCTTTTTTTTCACATCCTTGCCAGCACTTATTGTTTATTTGATTTATTGATGATAGCCATTCCAGCAGGTGTGGGGTGGTGTCTCATTGTGGTTTTAATGTGCATTTCTCTGGTGAATAGTGACGTTGACCATCTTTTCATATGTGTATTGTCCATATATCTGTATGTCCTTTTTGGAGAAGTGTCTATTCAGGTTCTTTGCCTATATTTTAATTGGATTGTTTGGGGTTTTCTTGGTGTTGAGTTTTATAAGTTCTTTATAAATTTTGGATATTGACCTCTTATTAGAAGTATTGTTGCTGGGTATGATCTCCCATTCAGTGGGTTGTCTTTTCATTTTGTTGATGTTTTCTTTTGCTGAGGAAAAATATCTTTAGCTTGATGTAGTACCATTTGTTTATTTTTTTTCTTTTGTTTCCCAAGCATGAGAAGATATATCAGAAAAATATACTGCCACGAGAAATGTCCCAGATTTTACTGTCCATATTTTCTTCTAAGATTTTTTTTTGGTTTTGAGTCTTACATTTATGTCTTTAATCCATTTTTAGTTTATTCTTATGTATGTTGTAAGAAAGTGGTCTGGTTTTATTTTTTTGCATGTATATGTTCAGTTTTCCCAGCACTATTTATTGAATAGACTATCTTAACCCCATTGTATATTCTCGCCTCCTTTGCCAAATATTAATTCACTATAAAGGCATGGGTTTATATCTGGGTTCTATTCTGTTCAATTGATCTTTATGTCTGTTTTTATGCCACTACCATGCTGTTTTCATTACTATAGCTTTGTAGTATAGTTTGTTATCAGGTAGCATGATTCCTCCAACTTTGTTCTTCTTTCTCAAGATTGCTGTGGCTATTTGGGGTGTTTTGTGGTTCCATATAAATTTTTGGAATATTTGTTCTACTTCTGTGAAATATGCCAATGATATCTTGATAAGAATTGCATTGAAGGTAAGGATTGCGTCGGGTAGTATGGACATTTTAATGATGTGAATTCTTCCTATCTAAGAACATGGTATATGCTTCCACTTACTTGTATTTTCTTCAATTTCTTTATTTTATTATAATTTTCCAAGAATAGGTTATTTTACATTCTTGGTTAAATGTATTCCTAGATATTTTATTCTTTTTGAGGCAATTGTAAATGTGATTGTTTTCTTAGTTTTTCTTTATGATAGTTCATGATTGGTGTATGCAACTGATTTCTGGATATTTATTTTGTATCCTGCTTCTTTACTGAATTGTTTTATTAGTCCTGGTAGTTTTTGGCAGAATCTTTAGGGCCCTCTCTATACAGTGTCATGCTATCTGCAAATAATGACACCTTTACTTCTTCCTTTTTAATTTGGATGCCTTTTATTTCTTTTTCTTTTCTGATAGCTGTCACTACAACTTCCAATATTATGTTGAATAAGAGTGGTGAAAGTAGACATCCCTGTCTCATTCCCTTTCTTAAGCAAAACACTTGTAGTTTTGTCCATTGAGTATTATGTTGGCTGTGGTTTCATTATATGGCCTTTATTATATTGAGATATGTTCTCTCTATTCCCACTTTGCTGAGAGTATTTTTTTTATCATAAATGAGTGCTGGATTTTATTAAATCCTTTCTGCATCTGTTGACATCATCATATGTTTTTTTTATCCTTCACTTTATTTATGTGGTGTATCACATTTATTGATTTGCAGATATTGTACCAACCTTGCTTCACTGGAATAAAGCACACTTGATCATGGTGTGTGGTTTTTTTAAATAATGTATTTGCTGGTCCTGGCTCGATAATATTTTCCTAAGGATTTTAGCATCTATGTTCATCAGTGATATTGGCCTCTAATTTTCTTTCTTTGTAGTGTCTTTATCTGGTTTTGGAATTAGGACAATGCTGGCCTCATAAAATAAGCTTGGGGGTCTTCTCTCCTTTTGGATTTTTTGAATAGTTTGTGATGAATAGGTGTAATTCTTTGAATGTTTGGTAAAATTCACCTGTGAAGCCATCTGTTTCAGGACTTTAGTTTATTGGGAGTCTTTTGATAACTGCTTCAATTTCAGTAGTTGTAATCTCTCTATTCAGATTCTCTGAAAATTCCTGATTCAAAGATTTGTTTTAAAAGATTGTGTTTCTGGGCCTGGCTGGTGTAGCTCAGTGGATTGAGCGTGGGCTGGGAACCAGAGCGTCCCGGTTCGATTCCCAGTCGGGGCACATGCCTGGGTTGCAGGCCAGGTCCCCAGTGAGGGCCATGTGAGAGGCAACCATACATTGCTCTTTCTCTCTCCCTTCTCCTCTCTCTGAAAATAAATAAATACAATCTTTAAAAAAAAAAAAAAGATTGTGTTTCTAGGAATTTATCCATTTCTTCCAGGTTGTCCAAACTGTTGGCACATAGTTGCTAGTAATATTTTCTTACATTTTTTTTTGTATTTGGTGTCAGTTGTTACTTCTCCTTTTTCATTTCTGATTTTATTTATTTTGGTCCTTTCTCTTTTTCTCTTGATGAGTCTGGTTAAAACTTTCTCATGTTGTTTATCTTTTAAAAAACCAGCTCTTGGATTCATTGATCTTTTGTATTGCTTTTTAGACTCTATTTGGTTTATTTCTGCTCTGATCCTTATTTTTTCCTTCTTTCTACTCACTTTGGGCTTTTTTTGTTGTTATTTTTCAAGATCCTTTTATAGTGTAAGCTTAGATTGTTTGAGATATTTTTTTCTTGTTTGATTTTTGAGATAGTCCTGTAATGCTATGAATTACCTCTTTGGACTGCTTTTGCTGTGGCCTTAGATTTTGGCTTGTTGTGATCCCATTTTCATTTGTTTCAAGGTATCTTTTGATTTCTTCTTTGATCTCATTATTAACCCATTCATTGTCCCATAACATGTTATTTACCCTCTGTGTCTTTGTATGTTTTTCTTTTTTTTTCTTGTGTTTGTATTTTTTTCTATTTTCATACCATGATGGTCAGGGAAGATGCTTGATATAATTTTAATTTTCTTTTTTTTTCTTTTTTTAAAAATAATTACTTTATTGTTGTTCAATTACAGTTATTTGCAATGTCTCCCTTCCCCTCCTCCCTTCCCTTCCAACCCCTCCTCACCGCCAAGCCTCCCTCCTCCCCCTTAGTTCTGTCCATGTGTCCTCTACAGTGATTCTTGAAAACGCTTCTCCCCATTGTCCCCTCCCCCCTCCCACCTGGCTATTGTTAGACTGTTCTTAATTTCAATGTCTCTGGTTATGTTTTGCTTGCTTTCTGCTTTTGTTGATTATGATCCAGTTAAAGGTGAGATCATATGGTATTTGTCCCTCACTGCCTGGCTTAATTCACTTAGCATAATGCTCTCCAGTTCCATCCAAGCTGTTGCAAAGGGTATAAGCTCCTTCTTCCTTTCTGCTGCATAGAATTCCATTGTGTAAATGTACCATAGTTTCTTGATCCATTCATTTGTAGATGGGCACTTAGGTTGTTTCCAGCACTTGGCTATTGTGAACTGTGCTGCTATGAACATTGGACTGCAAAGGTCCTTTTGAATTGGTTTTTCAGGATTCTTAGGGTATAATCCTAGTAGTGGAATTGCTGGGTCGAAAGGCAGTTCCATTTTCATTTTTCTGAGGAAGTTCCATACTGTTTTCCGCAATGGCTGCCCCAGTCTGCATTCCCACCAACGATGCAGTAGGGTTCCCTTTTCTCCACATCCCCTCCAACAGTTATCTGTTGCTTTGTTGATGATGGCCATTCTGACTGGTGTGAGGTGGTATCTCATTGTGGTTTTAATTTGCATCTCTCTGATGGCTAATGATGTTGAGCATCTTTTCATATGTCTCTGGGCCCTCTGTATGTCCTCTCTCAAGAAGTATCTGTTGAGGTCTTTTGCCCATTTTTTAATTGGGTTTTTTGTCTTCCTAGAGTGGAGTCGTATGAGCTCTTTATATATTTTGGAGATCAGACCCTTGCCTGAAGTATCATTGGCAAATACGTTTTCCCATACGGTTGGTTCTCTTTTTATTTTAATACTATTTTCTTTAGCCCCACAGAAGCTCTTTATTTTGATAAGGTTCCTTTTGTTTATTCTTTCTTTTATGTCCCTAGCTCTAGGGGACATATCATTGAAGATGTTGCTGTGTGGAATGTCTGAGATTTTCCTACCGATGTTTTCCTATAGAACTTTTATGGTGTCACAAGTTACATTTAAGTCCACCTTGAATTTATTTTTGTGTATGGTGTAAGTTGGTGCTCGAGTTTCATTTTTTTGCAGGTAGCCATCCAGATTTCCCAACACCATTTGTTGAAGAGGCTATTTTTATTCCATTTTATGCTTCTGCCCCCTTTGTT